>OY748294.1:3602843-3681823 GCA_963556515.1 Nudaria mundana | reverse complement strand
GGTACAGATCTAAAAAATATCCTAATAAACTTCCGTTCGAGACTTTACATTCCATATTTTTAGCTATAGGTTTTATTATTCTCGGAACAACTTTATATTAATCACTATAAGTGGTTCGAGTGCAAGTCTTATCTTATCACGTACGAGTAGTACTTCACTCGCCGGGTAGGACGGTGGCAAAGAGAGTAAAGAGACAAGTACATTTGCCGATCAACAGACTAGGCTATAAGCTCGTCTCCTATTGCGTTGGACCTACGAAGTAGATCGTACAACCTGTTTGAGACTCCTGTTCGATCTTTTGTTTGAATATTTGTCCGATCTACAAATATTTCAAATAATTTTAAACCAGCGACTGATCCAGGAGAGCGTTCCTCCTGGAAAGGGATCAGTCGCCGGTTTGAGTCGAGCCCAAGACTATAGATTCTGTGATTAATATTGTAAAATTATCTTCTATACTTATAATAAATCTGTAGAAGTGAAATTTCTGTACATTGATATTATCAAAAAAATAAATGGCAGGGGGTGTTACTAGACCGACACCGAACCCAAAACTGTAATTAAAAAGTTTTGTCTGTCTGTCTGTCTGTTGGTTCAGGCATCACGCAATAACTACCGGTTCGATTACGATGAAACTTGGTATAATCTATATATTTAATACGACAATTTGTCTGTCCGTCTGTCGCAATTTTCAATTATAATTAATAATACATACATTTGCATGAAATATTAAAATATTCTTTTTTTTTTATAAATTTGAGGCGATACAAAGTTCACCGTGATAACTAGTTATTCTTTAATATACTGGACACCTACTGGATTAATCCCCCCGGGTTAAAAAGTTATGTAGATCTAAAGTAACACGCAGGCGGAGCTGCTGGCAACAGCTAGTTTGAGAATAAGTTCATACTTCATACTTCATTGCTTATAAAATATAATGGCAAATATTTATTTGGAGTTTAGGTGAATTAGGACAATTTCCCAACCGACCACCTGAGTTGTCCACCTGGTTGGTCAGTTAGGAATAAATGTTCCTAACCACCCACCTTGTGCATCTGGTTGGTCAGTTAGTAACAAAATGTACTAACCGTCCACCTGTGGCTGTAATAAATTTTATTAGTTTATAATATGGTCAGTCTCTAATCTTGAAGGCTCTTATGTTGTTATGTATTCCTGGTACATTTGAGGTTTGTGTCTTTTATAATGGAAAATCATTTTCATCTGTACTCGGTGCACCTGCTCACACATTTCTTTATTTTTCATCGGGCAAAAACATGTATCACTTAGTAGGGCAGTATCTTGCCAGAGCCGCTTGGGTCCCTTAACTCTCTATTATAAGATACACAAACAACAAAAGTACTAGGAGTACAGAACTACAAAAGAGCACTAGCCAACACTTTTCTCGCTCAGTTTGGTTTATTCAAAATGTGTTCTAAGCGGCTCTGGTAAGATATATCCATACTGCCCTACTAAGCGCATGATACATATACATACTTAGTCCACGGTAGTACAAACTTACTGTATACAGGTTGAGGTACAAAAGTTTAATGACAAGTAGTTTGGCTACAAGGAAATATTATTCCTCGTGGCCAAATCAGTTTGGCAATCTAGTTTGGCCACGAGGAAACACCCATTTTTTTGTCCCGATGTAAAATAAAGAAATGTGTGAACTGGTGCACTGAGTACAGATGAGAATGATTGTCCATTATAAAAGACACAAGCCTCAAATGTACGAGGAATACATAGCAAAATAAGAGCCTTCAAGATTAGAGAGACTGACCATATTATAAAGTCATAAAAAATTTTACAGCCACAGGTGGACGGTTAGTACATTTTGTTACTAACTGACCAACCAGATGCACAAGGTGGGTGGTTAGGAACATTTATTCCTAACTGACCAACCAGGTGGACAACTCAGGTGGTCGGTTGGGAAAGGGGGGTATTTTTTATGTATCTCCAGTAATTTATACGTATGTTAAATTTTAGCTGTTGCCTACAGCTCCGCCTGCGTGTTACTTTAGATCGACATAACTTTTTTATTTATGAACCGATTGAAATAAACCAAACAACCTTAAATGTTAAATTGAATAAACTACAACGCATTACTGAAAACCGCATTTAAATCGGTTAAGCCGTTTCTGAGATTAGCGTGTTCAAACATTCAGACAAACAGTCAAAAATTCTAAAAACAATTGTTTTGGGTTCTATTGCGTTCATAAAGCCCCCAAAACCAACAGTTTCTCTATTATATCTTCGATGTACAGACATCGACCACTTACAATTTTATTATATGTATTGATTGATATCAGTTACCGTACTCATAGTAAGTACAAGCTTTTCTTAGTTTGAGGCTAAATGGTGTTGGATACAATGGACCTGATTATATAAAAAAAAAAAAAAATGTGTTTAATGTGACTCAGGTTACGCCTCGAAGTAACAGACATTAACTGTAAGTAAGTAATTGTCGTTTATGTTACATGGACTTGGAACCCAAGAAATTTTACCGTAAAGGTATGTACGACTATTATGCAGTATAACAACCTTACAACTATTTTATCGCCATTCTAACTTCACGTTTTACGATGTACCGTAATTGATTTTTACATTGTTTCAGTTTACTTCAAGACACAATTTGGTTGCAATTGATTACGTAGTTGTAAAGTCAAGTCATGTCTTCTTCTTCTTCTTCTCGTGTCGATGGGGAACCCTATAATGATTATATTGTCTTGGTCCAGTGCTCTACGACGCGAAACGCATTTGGCCTCGCCTCGTATAGGTCATCTAAAGTGCATGACTCTTGGCAACCCGGACATGACATCATGTGGCTGATGGTTTGTGGTGATAAGCCATATTCACACTGGTTCTCTTTAGTGTCAATGTAACCCCACTTGGACATATTATCTTTAGATCTGCCAACCAGGGTTCGCATTCTATTAAGAGCCTTCCAGATGGGTCAGTCATGTCTTGTGTTTTATTGTCACTTTTTTCCAATTTATAAACTGAATAGAAAATAATTGTTGTAAAAAAAACTATTAAGTCAATATTATCAACAAATTTTAAATACAGTCAAGGTCTCAGATTCGTAGTAAACTCCCGCCGCAAATTTGCTGAGGAAAACTGAACACCCACTGCTGTGCGCCGATTTTGGTGCATACCCAGCAGAGTGGACCGCCAGTGATCGAAATTCGACCTTAGTTTTCTATTTAAATATTAACCTACTGCACTACTTCTCTGTGAATAAACTACGAATAATAGAGATAAGTATTGCGAAACTCAAACTCCGCCGGCCGAGCAATTCTTGTAAAAAGGGGTACAAAGTTTTTGCTTCAAGTATTAATACATAACCATTTATTTCAGACATATTCCATTTTATTAATAACAGTGTTCTTAGCCTAGTCTTAGTAAGAGAGTGAGAGTGTCAGTACAGAGTCCCACCGGCCCGCATCAATATATCTATGTTTTTTTTTATCTTTCGCGTTTTGTACACATTATTAACTTAAGACAAACGGGTCTTTTACACGATTATTGAGATATATACATAGGTACCTCTTTATTTCCCGACGTTTCGACCCTGTTACAAGAGCTGTGGTCATGGGTGGACTCTATGGGTGGACTGCATAGAGGTATATTATATATATCTATATCTCAATAATTGCGTAAAAAAACCCGTTTGTATTAAGTTTATAATACCTATGATTTACCAATTCACTAAATATCAAATAGCATATAATTATTATGATACTTTTAGAAAATTATTTCCTGGGATTTATGAGTAACATTTTCCTGCTTTGAGTTTCAGCGATGTTTTTTGATATCTTACTCGGATTGTATCTGAAATATGAGATGTAGGTATGTAGGCCGTAAAATGGAGTTATTTATTGTGATACCAATAATATAGTAGCATATGTAAGGTACATTATTCATGTAAAATGAGATGTTTTATTTGTTATCTACATAAAATTAGATTAGATACACGGAGATTGATGGAGGAAGTAAATGAAAAAGTCATAAAAAGAACAAGAAATAAGTACACAGCATGAAAATATTATTTTCTCAAACATGCTTCCTTACAAAACAATCCATGTCTATACTTCGCAGGGTTCGTAGACATTTTATCGAATAGTAATTTTAGTGTCACAGCACAATCAAGACATACGTGTGTGTAGACAAAATCTATACTAATAATAAATCTGTAGAAGTGAAAATTCTGTACATTGAAGATATCAAAAAAATAAATGGCAGGGGGTGTTACTAGACCGACACCGAACCCAAAAATGTGATTAAAAATATTTTTGTCTGTCTGTTCAGGCATCACGCAAAAACTACTGGTTCGATTACGATGAAACTTGGTATAATTATTCTTTAATATCCTGGGCACCACACTGGGTACTTTTTATTCCGGAAAAGTATATTAAATAAAAAACAAACTTAATTTTGCGGTTCGATCCCTTGACCCGAGTACTGTACCAACCGCAAATAATAAGTTTGTCGTAGGTTTTTTTTATTTTTTATATTCGGTTCGCCAAATTGACGCCGCCCGCCTGCTGGTAAGTCGTGACGACGTCTAGCGATTGTGGGCCACTCTCACAGCACATACGATAGAGAGTGGCCCTCAACTTGACGACCTACTGATATGCCTCTTCACGCTCTGCTTAAAGAACCCAGGGTTATATGTGGGAGGAAACACGTGCACAGGCAGGGCGTTCCAGGCCACTATCGTTCGGCAGAAAAACGAACGGTTAAAACGGTCGGTTCTCGCTAACATGCTATCCACTGTGTGGGAGTGGCATCTCTGCCCGACACGCGTTGTTCGGGATCGGAAGGAAGGGGGTGGGATCAGATTGAAAAGCTCTTCAGAACAGGTTACGTCACCCGCAGTGGAGTTCACTATTAATGGTTTTTAGAACTTTTGTCTGTTTGTCTGAATGTTTGAACACGCTAGTCTCAGAAATGATTTGATTTTTTGATTTGAACTTGCGGTTCGGTTTTCAATCGCTTCATAAATAAAAAAGTTATGTAGATCTAAAGTAACACGCAGGCGGAGCTGCGGGCAACAGCTAGTTTAAACTTACCACGCATACAAAGTTACATGCTCCATGACCACTGAGAAATTTATTGTGCCCAGGATTACTAATTATTATGGTGACAGATCACTTAATAAACGTTTACCATACTTGATGAACAGCTTGCCGAAGGAAGTTAAGTACATCAGAAAGTTATTTCAAATTATTTAAAAGAAAATTGAAAAGTCATTATTTCAGCAGTTTATAAACATAATAGTTACCAGTTAGCTATTTAGCTTAGATTAACTAAATACTTAGTTTTTTTTAACCTGCCAATTGTTAATTTGATAAGGGTGTGTATGGGTGTATATGTGCGTATATTTATGCGTATGTATGCAACTATGCGTAATATGTTAATACTCACTACTCAATCAAAGAATCAAAGAATCAATTTCGTTTATTCAGTTTAGGCACATAAAGAGCACATAAGAATGTCAAAATTTTACAACAAGTATTTCTTGAATTTAAATTATGGTTGTCGGATTTTATAGCAGCAGACCATAGGACCTAACGCTATGAAAGTAGCTAAAATAAACTAACCGTGCCGTTTTTTCATCAGTCAGTGACCTTATCTTTCTAACCGCATAGGCAGCCGAACTAAGTCTTCCTGCAAGGCTGTGATATGAGAACCCCATTGCAGTTTACTATCTAGAGTTATCCCAAGAAAAACTGTGAAAAGTCTGAAAACTGTGAAAGAAAAATTGACTATTTGAATTAATTCATTATTCATAGTAATTTTAGTTTTACACACTTTGTTTTCTTCGCATTGAGCAGCAAGTTGTTACTTGTGAACCAATGTAGTATTTCCGAAAGGGTATTATTTACATCGTCAAGTACTACTTTTTGTCCATCACTTTCAAAAATTAATCATGTGTCATCAGCAAGTAAGGAAGATCATTTACGTATATTAAGAATAAAAGGGGTCCTAATATCGAGCCCTGGGGTACTCCCATGACTAATGAGGCTTAACTTTTTGTACTCTATCAGTGAGGTAAGACTCCAGTAAGCCAAGTGAGAAGTTCGAAACACCATAATACCCTAATTTTAATAACAAAGTCTCATGATCAACACAATCAAAAGCTTTTGATAGATCACAAAAGAGGCCAATGGCATCCTGCTTTTCCTCCCATGCATCAAATATATGTTTCCCAAGTGCAACTCCTGCATCCGTTGTGTTACTGCCTTTAGTGAAACCAAACTGTTTGTTATGAAGTAACTTATTGTCTGTAAAATGTGAAAGCAATTGATTAAATATTATTTTTTCAAAAATTTTACTGGGTGGAGATAGGTCGAAAATTTGAAGGATCACTTTTGTCTCCTGCTTTAAATAAAGGATGTATTTGCTGTACTTCATAAGATTAGGAAACTGATTTTCATCTATACATTTATTGAATACTAGTGGTCGCCCGCGACTTCGTCCGCATGGTACTCGTAATTTGGTTTTTTTCCCGTTCCCGTAGTATCGCGTATTCGGTTTGTCATCGTTGCTTCCTACTTACTTGACACTTATCGTCATATTTTGAACAATTCACACAATATCTTTATAAATTGTAGCCTATGTGTTATTCTGATGTATAAGCTATTGTAAAGTTTCATTAAAATCCATTCAGTAGTTTTTACGTGAAAGAGTAACAAACATCCATCCATACATACTCACAAACTTTCGCGTTTATAATAATAGTAGGATGAATGCAAGGTAAGGTGCAATAGAGCAGAGTATATACCAAATTAAATTATAAAATTGTAGAAACTTAACAAGAAGAAAAGTAATTTTTAACTGACTTTAAATTCGCATTTCGACTGTATTTTAATTATTTTCTTAATTGAATTCTACTGCTTTCCATGTGGTCCCATTTCAATTTGGTCCCATTTCGACCACTATTTGGACCCATTCCAGTAATTTGAAATCGGTTTTTGTGTCAATATTTGACAGACCGTTTTTAATTTCTCTCAATCAGCATTTTTATTTTATTTTATTTATTTATTTAATAAGTACATATTAGTGCTTATAATTTAATACTATGTCCCACAAAACTGTTTTCACAGTTTGTCTGCGGGAACGTGTTGTTACAAAAAATTTATACAATTCCAAAATGTTAACAAGTAATTATTAAAATTCACTTAACAATAAATACAATATCATACTACATTAGCTTAATTGTGTCTGTCCGGCTGTCTGTCCACCTGTAAGTACTCTTAAACCAACCCCAGCAGGACTTTAGCTGGCAGATGCATTATCCACAAGTCTTTATACAAAAACAATCCTATTATTTAGTACCTACCAAGATATTATTCATTAGAACAGTAAATATATATTATCATTCATCACTAAGGGAGAGGTAAAATACATTGGTACAATAGCATACTTTGTGTAAAGTATTATTTTATAGGCAGTAATAGGTACAGTAACGTTACATGGCATTAAAATTAACTTTTTATGGTGATGGTGTGACTCTGGTCGGATTCACACTTTTGTCGCATTTCGGAACGCGGGGTGAGTATACTGTACCTACATACTGCACTCGGAAAAATAGTGTAAATGTTCCGATAATAATGCATCATAACTTGACCAGGTGAATGCTACCACCGCTGAGGGTGGCTTAAATATGCAATATAAAATAAAATAAAATAACGTTTATTATCTATGAATTTTTTAGCAAATTATTTAGATTCGTCAAAAGTTGGTGTGGCTCTACCGAGGGTTCCAAAATGCAACGAGACTGAGAAAAGCCCTCAAGAAACTCAGTTCGGCTTTTTTCAAAATATTTCATCTTAAATCTAATACAGAGTTATTTAGAAAGGAGCAATTCATGTTACAACCAGGCAGCCTTGTCGTCTAAGAAATCATTAATACTATAATAAGCTTTATGGCACAATTTACTTTTTATTAGTTTTTTAAATTTATTGACAGATAAATTTGCTATTTCGGTTGGCAATGTATTGTACATTCGAATAATGTTCCCCGCAAAAGAATTACTCACTTTATGAAGCCTAAATTTAGGAACAGCCAGTTTATCCTTATTTCTTAAGTTTAGATTATAATTATCACTATTTTTCACAAACTTACTTTTGTTCTTGTGGGTATACAATAAAATTTCATAAATATACTGTGAATACACTGTAAGGATGTTAATATGCTTAAACTTATCTCTTAATGACTCCCGAGACCCCATTCCATAGATAGTCCGGACACCCCTTGTCTGCAACACAAAGATGCATTCAATATCGGCAGCGTTACCCCACAGTAGTATGCCATATGTCATGATACTGTGGAAGTAGCTGAAGTAGACAAGACGCGCCGTTTTAATGTCTGTAAGTTGTCGGATCTTTTTGACAGCATAGGCTGCTGAACTAAGCCTGGCCGAAATTTTCCCGATATGAGGCCCCCATTGCAATTTGGAGTCTAACGTTATGCCCAGAAAGACAGTGTCATCGACTAATTCTATTATATCATCCCTAACCTTAACACTGGTTTTAACAAGTCTTACATTAGGTAAGGTGAATCTTACACATTTAGTTTTATTTTCATTTAATAATAAATTATTAGCACAAAACCAGTGGACTATCCTAGAGAGGGCAATGTTTACATCGTCAAGTTCACGCTGTCCACGTTTAACTTTAAATATTAAAGAAGTGTCATCAGCAAACAAAACTACCTCGTGGTCGTCTCTTATGAGGTGAGGGAGATCATTAATATATACTAGAAAAAGAAAAGGTCCCAAAATTGAACCCTGTGGTACCCCCATTGCTACAGGAGAACCAGGTGACTGTTTACCATTGATCACTACTTTCTGGACCCTATCACTTAAGTAAGAATTGACGAAATTCAAGGCCGTCCCCCGGATTCCGTAATGATCAAGTTTCTTAATTAAAGTCTGGTGCTGAACGCAATCGAAGGCCTTAGATAAGTCACAGAATACACCATAAGCATCAAATGACTCATCCCAGGCCCTGTATATACACTCTAATAATTTAATTCTGGCATCAGTTGTGGACCGACCACGAGTGAAACCGAATTGTTTTGTATGTAATAGTTTATTAACGTTAAAGTGATTTTGCATTTGATTAAACATAATTTTTTCAAAAATTTTACTAAATGTAGGTAGTACAGAAATGGGACGGAAATTGGACGGATCTGAAGTACTACCCGATTTAAACAGGGGAATTAATTTACTAGATTTCATTAAATCAGGGAACACATCACTATCAACACAATTATGAAATATTACTACTAGTTCAGGAGCAACCATTTCAATAAAAGAATTTACTAAATACACAGAGATGCCCCAGAGGTCAGCTGTTTTCTTGATATTTAAAGATTTAAAAGTTTTTAAGATAGTGTTTATGTTAACTTTACTGAATTTAAATATAACGTTACAACAAGGAACGTTTGCTTTTAACAAAGATTCTGCAATGGGGGTTGAAGAGCCTAGGGTTTTTGTCAAATCTACAGGAATTCGGGAGAAAAAATTTTCAAATTCGCGACCTCGAAGTCTGATGTAGTTATTTTACCATTTATATTAAGTTTAAAATTATTATCATTTAATTTTTGTTGACCTCTTTCCGCGTTTATAATTTTCCAAGTAGATTTAACTTTGTCTGCACTATTGAGAATTTTATCACTTATATATTTTGATTTAGCTGCTAAATAATCTGCTTTAAACTTTTTTGAATAAGTTTTAACATAATCTAGAAATTCAACTGATCTATTAAGCTGTCTTTCTGAGTATAGTTCATAAAGTTTTTGCATGCATGCAAATGCATACAATCCGGTCTCTAATAATAATCAATAGAAATATTATTATACAAAGGAAGTATATTTAATTTATTTAACTAATAATGCTAGGTTGTAACATAACATAAATCTTAATAACAATTTAGCAGGAACAGAAATGAATGTTGTTAATAAATTATTTTTCAGATACAATTTCCTAATTGGAAACGACGGACGAGTGTATGAAGGTCGTGGACATCGGTGGAGCCCACACTGGATACAACCGTTGTTCTTTAGGTTTAGCATTCATGGGTAAGGATCTCCCTCCGGTTTACTATAATTTACACTAATTATCAATCTCAACATTAATATCTAAATGGTGGACGTAAAACGTTTTGTACCTACTAAGGCCATAAGAGAATTATAAAAAAAAACTAAATTCATGTTCTGCATCTCAGAAATGACGTCAGCAGATGGATGACACAGTACGGGAAATTATTGTACACATGCTTCTTAGGTGTTTACATTGGGCCCTTTCATCATATCTAAGGAATACCTACATAAGTGAACCTTACCTGCACGCGGTTCACGTTGTTATAGACAGACGAGACTCTGAAAAATACTCGATGTGATGTTTATATATTCTATGTGCCCGTAAACGGCAGGCTCACCCTTATTTCGTAGGACGGACAATGACTGGAAAAAGGACGTTATGATCGCCTCTGTCAACCTCTTCAGGGATTATGATGTGATATTGAGTAAGTGAAATAGGTACTGATGTGAATAGGTAAGATTATTCCTAATGAAATAAAGGGTATACTAGTAATTACTGGTACATATGCTTAGTAGGAAAGATAGAACGTACTGACAATATTAGACGTCCTCGCTTTTGTAATTGTCATCCCTTTGCAAATGCTCATGACTATTTTCATATTTTCTGATCGTGGCTAACCTATTTCTAGGCGACTACAGGGAAGGATCTTACTCCAAAGTAACACGTCTTCAACAAGAGAGGGCTAATTTATTATTTGGAAAGGCGATCGAACTAGGCTACCTTGACCCTCAGTTCGATGTACTCGGAGCTATGGATTTACAATCATCACTTAGCCCAGGCACGAATCTTTATAAAGCTATCCAGAAGTGGCCCCATTACGGCAACGACTCAGTGTACAAGAACAGAACATTGTGAAGAAATTTATTTTATGTAGAAGTTTTCAGTAACTTCGGTTGATAGAAAAAAAATATTAGAAGCAGAACGGGCGGCGCGTCGCACCGTCTCTGTCAGCCTAGGCGTGAGGGGTTGGGCGTTTACACACTGCCACGATATCGTGCAGTTTATCATGGCGATATCGTGACGATATCGTGACGATATCACAGTGACTACACAAGGAGTCACTGTGATTTCACCTACATTGATGAATCATATGATCATATGCTGTGATTAATCACAATCACAGCATATGATCATATGATTCGTCACGGTTCGCATCTGTTATCTCGTTCAATTTAGTGTACCTAGTCTACTAATATTTTACATATATTTAAACTGCAACATAGAAACCTGTGGGGGGGGGGGGATGATTGATGTTGTATTACCAGGATATAGCCCCCATACCTACTCATAGAACCTAGATATGTAGGGGAACATAGAAACACGTCCAACTGTCACCGGTAATATCACAGTTTTAGGGAAGTGGGATGGAAATTGGGAATTTTTTTTATAGGAAGCGATGGAGTATTATTACTTGCGAGCGGTTCAAGAGGGGTCCGAAAAAGAAGTCAAAATTGACCTGAGATGCTTACTTTCCGAGATATCAGGTACTGGGAATCTTGGGTATTTTTGTAGGATGGGAATTCCCGGGATTTTTTTTTTTTGCAGGCGAATAGAATACGTCTTGGCAGGGGTGCAGGAGAACAAAAATTTGCTCAGAATTGAGCTGGGAAGCTCCGTTACCGGGATATAGGGGCTTCAAGTTTTGTGGAAAGTGGGATGATAATTGGGAAGAAAAATTTGTGGGAAGATCAAATACCTACTTAGAGTACTATGGGGCCGGAAAATGAGGGCAAAATTGACCTGGGATGCTTAGTTTTCGAGATGTGGGTACTGGGAACCTTGGGTATTTTTGCGGGATGAGAATTCCCGGGATTTTTTTTAGCAGGCAGACGCACTTTCGCTACTGGACTGCGTTTGTGTTAGTAGACTACAAAAACTGTAAAAATTTCCCTTCGACGTGCAAATACGATGCTACTTTGCTACAATTGCAATACGCGACTTGCCCCCCTGACCTGATGAGGTGGGTACTGCAGTACCCATCTGCATAATGACAATTTAAACATTTCTTAAATTGCTTAACAACACATATTATTAACGAGGAGAAACATAATTTCTGCAGAAATTAATGGAGAAAAAAATTCAAATTAATTGTTTCAATTCAAATTTTGCGCTAAAACGCGACCAAATATATAATAAAAATAGAAAAAAAAAATATAAGTATCACGCTCAAAGTCACCGGGCTTGGCACCGATTGCAGTTAGCACATAGAAATAATAGTATTTTATTAATATTCAAAGGTACTACCTATTAGGTTTGCATTAAAGTCATATTAAATTAAATCTTTATTAAGTTATGTTACTGCTGCTACTAACGATATCGTGACGATATCGTCACGATATCACCATGATAAATTCCACTATATCGTGCAATGTAAAAACGCCCGTTGGCATAGTATACTGTACTGTTCGTTGAAGTCTAAAGCCTTATAACAATTTATATTATGATTTTGTTCGTCCATATTTTTTTTTAATATTGACGATAAATATAGATCATTTTTAAAATGTTTACTTTGTATTAATAAACCGTCATTTGAAATGAGAAGCTTTTTACTATGGCCTAAAATCTTTATTAATGTAGGTACATACCTAATACATAAACACGTTTATAAAATTTTCAGTGTTTGTTGCCGAAGTTCTCCGAAACGGTTTGACCGATTCTTATACCTTAATGTGTTTGTGCAAATATTGGCAGATATATGCCAAAACACCTATTTGTTTGATGAATCTTTTCACATTTGACGAAATCATTTATAGGTATTCTGAGAAAATGGGTTTCTTTCGAAAGAAAACGAGATTAGAATACCAAACCAAACTTCATGCTCGCGCGAATTAAACATTTTTTCTAGAGATATCATACCCAATCTGGGACCATAAAAGTTATTAAAGCCTTTCAAGTTATTCAAAACAATATGTACTCAGAGTTTTAATTAAAAATCTCAGATATCGATACGTTTGTACGTGCTGCGTGTGGGCAGGTGCAAATTGTGACATTCAGTTTGCCCAATACACGAAACACAGTCGAATAGTTCAGAAAAAAAGATATTCTTAATTTTTTAATAATAATTGTAAATAATCTGTCACCCTGTCAATCAGAGTAAAGGCGGCAATTAGGCGGCGTAATAAGTGACCCTTTGGGATAAAATCGTGATTTGTGCCTGTCTGTCTATCTAGAATAGCCGAATAGTTAGTTGCACTGTCCAACAACATTGCAGTAACCAAAACATAAGTTATGTAAACATACTGGTATAATATATAACATCAAGTTTTAATTTTTTATGAGAAATCACGCTGGCCATGTTATAACATTTATTTCTGGGTGATTGAGTGAAACCATTGAAGCACAGTTCTCATTCAGCGCATAGGAAATTGACTTGGTCAGATGATGTCGGGTGAGTAAGTAGGTAGCATATTAATAACGTCGACTAAAATTCCTACGTATTTAAGTATCACTTTTAGACGACAGTACAAGCATCGTAGGTACAGGCGTCGCAGTATAGACGTCGCGGGGACCGGAGTAAGGACAAGCAGCCGTTCGTTGCCGTTGAGCATCTATTATTCCACAACTACCAGTAGGTATTTCTATAAAACAAAAATAACTACACATTTAGCATAATTGCATCCCTTACCAAAAGGTAGTATTCTTATAGTTGCAGTCCGTAAAAGGTTAAGTGTAAGAAGCGACCTATTCAATCAATCATAGGTGTTGGAAAAGCCAGGGACAATGGTATTACTGTTATGAACCTCAATGTACTTAATAATTATTTCTTTAGGTCTCCGACCAGTATCTCGAGTAATGTGAAATTATCGACCTTAATAAATTTTATCTCATCTCTTCATTCGTCATCAGACATTTATTTTTCATTTTACCCGGTAACGGAGTCGGATAATTAATAAAAACATTCGCTGGCTATTTCCACTAAACCCGTTAGTGACGATGGGCCTCAACTCCAAATGCTCCTGCTCATTTAATTTAGTTGATTTCGATATACTCTTAGGAAATCTTGGAATGTCTCCGCCTCTATAACTGCTTGGTTTGTATCTTATCTTCGAGGACGATTGCAGTCAATTCGCGCTGGTGAGACGTCGCTGTCGTCCAGCTGGTGGGACTTAACTGCGTGCGTTCCTCAGGGTGATGTGCTGTCTACTCTTCTTTTCTCTGTTTTATAAACGCCCATTACAAGAGTTTTAACTTCAAATTATCATCTTTATGCAGAAGACTTGCAATTATACCAACATTTTGAGGTTGACGCAGTGGATGATGGAGACCTTGAACATATCAATAGATGGGCTGTATCGGTTGGACTATTAGTTAATCCGAGTAAGTCTTTGCCCTCAATAATGTTTGACTCCAAACCCACTAAGTTCTCGGATAGTGCAAGAAATTTGGGTTTGTTTATGGATTCCTGACTTTCCTGGGATATAGCGGGGAGTCTACTGTTTATTTCAGTCTCTCAAAACTTTAGAAACTCTTACCTTTTCAATCAAAAGTCATTCTTGCGCAATCTCTTCTTCTTTCGATATTAGACTATGCTGATGTCTGCTTTTCGGACTGCAGAATTCAGGTATCCGCTTCATCTATGGCTTTCGTAAGTACGATCATGTGTCTGAGGTCCAGCATAGATTGTGGGGTGTATTTCTATTCAACAGCGTCGTAAGGGCCCATATTCTTACTCTTCTCTACACAATCTTTCCTAATTCTAACTCTTCAACCTATCTGCGCGAGGGCTTTCACTTTTTGGTGCCTCGGGACAGTGGAGGGCGTGTTTCCTTTTCCTTCTTCTTCGAACTCCTGCACACCACTAGCTATTATGATTGATCCTTCATAATTGATGCTGACACGTTGTCACTGTCAGCTCACTTCCGCACGAGTCCATTCATGCGAGTCGGTTATTGGACGTTTTTAGGAAAAGGGTTAAGGAACATTTTATTTCCGAACGTTTGATATTTTTTGATTGTATGTCTTATATCTTATAACCACGTAGCATGAATTTATGATTTGTATAATTATATTATTGTATAGTATTTATATTTGTGTGTGTGTGTTTGAGTGTGTATGTATATCTGTATTTAGTATATTATATACATATGTATTATAATGTTTTGTTTCTGTAACTTATACCTATGTATTTCTGATTTCTATATAATATAGCGATAGCACGGTATACACTCCTCTTCTCTGTTGTTTTAATTCTCTACAACTCAAGGTCTGCTGGTAGAAAGGTCATATTGACTTAACGAGTAAACTAAATCACGCGGGCGGAGCTGCGGCGATCAGCTAGTGTATAATAAAGAAATAAAAACGACACATCTTAAATCTCATCCATACATAAAATATTATAAAAAAGGCCTCCGCCGCGTCTGTCTGTCAGTCTGCTCACGATAAACTCAAAAACTCCTTCACCGATTTTCATGCAGCTATTCAAGCCCTAAGACTTTAGTAGGTTTGTCTGTGCAATTAGTATATTTTGATATGCAAATCATATTTTTTTGATGCATTTGAAGACAAAATACAATACACTATTGATGTATTTTTAAATTATTTTTAGTATATTGTTAAACAGTTGGTTGATTGCTGGGAAAAAATTATTTGTTTAAAAAATGTTTATCTGAAGCTTATAAATTGAGGGGTGATATGTTTTATGCTGTGCATTTAAATGTATCCCATACTTTAATACTCAAATTGTTTTTAATCGATTTAATAAACAAACAATCATTAGACAGATAATTTTTAATAGCATCAAAACTGGAACAATAATTTCTGGCACTGTAAAACTTTACTAAGTACATAGTTTGTATTTTGTTTTATGCCAATGATAATAATAAATATAGATAATATCCTAAGCAAATACTAAAAGTGGGTCATCAGATTATTAAAGGTATATTAACCACTATTTAATGATAACATAACATAAAAATTATTTATCGTACACCACATATTACAAAACACGGTTGAAACATAATTTACTATACGGGAAGTGTACATAATAACGAAAAAGTGAGACTGAAGACAGGAAACATATTAAAATAAAAATATCACCATTGCACTAAGAGCACTAGGTGCAACAATATAATGTTGACTTATCTAGGACAAGCGATAAGTAATGGTATCTCAACAGGGTTTTGAAGGACGTCACTGAATGTGTGTGCGCAACTAACCTGCAGTTCCAGTGTATTATACAAACGTGTGGCTTCAACAGTGAAAGAACTATCATACAATTTTGTGAAATTACTGGTATATGGTACAGATCTCGTGCTATAAGAATATAGTGGCGGTCATAACCAGTAGAGTATTTGAGAGTAGTCCTTATATCTAGAGATCTAAGTAATAATATGTTTATCGGTGAGAGAAACTGCAATTCAATAGAGAAATCAAGTAGCTGTCCCAAAGGCACAAATCGGTGGAGTTACGGTTCTGAAGAAATAATGATCCATGACCGTGTACTACCGCACTTGGGTCATATAGTGATCATTGCATCTGACAATGTGACGAAATCGTCTGATGTATACTGTAAACCCGAATTTGACACAGTCACGAGCAAAATTGACTGTGTAAAAACGACGAAAGGTAGGACTACATGTAGGTATTATACTAGCCACCGAACGCAGTTCTACTCACATCAAATTAGTTATCATAACTGTATATTTAAATACACAAGCTACTTTTCCATCAATCTTTTAAACTTTTCGCAATGTAAAGATTTACGAGTATAAGTTCGACGCCTTGGGGTTATCCATCCGAGGGATAGTTGTCTTCATCACAACATTCTTCAATATTTACTTACTACTTTAAATTTTTACTCAGAAGTACCATTCCATCGCTACGTCTGGGCTAAAGTGAAGAATACGACCAAAGTGGAGAGGCTATCCTGCGTCGGTGCACTATTGGTTTTGACCACCTTCGTCATCATTGTGATTTGCTACTTAACAATCTACACTAAAAGGGATTTAATCCAAGAAGTCGTAGGTAAGGAAGTAGACCATAACTGCATGAATCAGGGACCATTTTAATACTAATCTAGATACCTACTTCGTTGTGTTACGCATAGCAGTAGTAGTTTTAGCCTTTATAATATATTTGAGTGTCACTAAAAATTCCAAACGCCAGAAAGGAAGCAAGCAAAAAAAATTTCATGAAAATCGGTTGATAAATACGGCCGCAAACATGATCTGACAGAACCCGTAGATGTAGAGATGTGTACAGACGAAAGAAATTCTCCCCAGTCTGCAAGTTGAAACGGAGACTTCGGTCGCTTCGCTCCCTCAGTCAATTAAAACTTTAGGTAATAATCTCCTATATTTTCTATATTTTTCGTAGAACCTGGTTGGTACGTAAGTAGAAGTATGTGGGGAGCGGAGAAGTACGACCATGCAGTAAAAACGAAAAAGGACTGCTTAGGCCTCGTTGTGATTGCACATACAACCGGAGCAGGGTGTGGTGACTTTGACAGTTGTGCTTCCCGAGTACAACGCATTCAACAAGACTTTCTTCATATGCAAGAATTTGGTTACGACATTCCGTAAGTACTTTTTGTTTAGGCAAAACAGAGTTGAGTAGAGGGTATACTTATCTCAATAGATAACTGTTTTACTTTAAACCTCAGTTACTTGTAAAATATTATCTACTAACGTCGCAATAAATAAGACGGAGAACGTAATTAATAACTCAAAAACTATAAAAGCCACATATACCAAAAACTATACAGCAAAGCACGTTAATGTGTTCTACTCGTATCTATGACAAATTTCAAGTCGATAGGTTTAAAATTGCGACTGACATCGTTTTACATACATTTTCCATCGGGCCCATCTTAGAGAAGACTCTGCTACGCTCCGTCTTAATTATGATTGTAATTCTGAATATAGCTTCTGACGTCTACTTATAGGACACCCTGTATAAGTCTACATAGGTGTATTTGACATACGGCTTCCATTTTAAACTCTTCGCCAGAATATTACAATTTACAGTTTTTAATTTGTGTTATCGACACTATGATGTATTCTTACTCGTACTTGAGTTTATTAATTATTGTGTCTGCTTTATAGCTATAATTTTCTTATGGGAGGCGATGGAAGAGTATATGAAGGACGTGGATGGAATATCGTTGGAGCACATACTTTGAGATACAATAATTGCACTGTTGGCATAGGATTTATAGGTAAATTTATTGGTTCTAGCCCTGACAATTATAAGTATGTACTCTTTTTAGACATATTAGGCATATTCGACTTCCTTTACCTGTAAAACAACGAAGAAAGCGTTAGGTTTTAGACCTATAGATTTCATGGAACAGGAATTACTGAGACTTCGCTGTCCGTCCGTCCGTCTGTCTTGCGGTGTATCTCATGAAACGTGATAGTTAGAAAGATGAAATTTTCACGGCTTTCTGTTGCCTCTATATCAACAATATTGGTTTCTTAATTTTGGTGCTTTTCTATGTATATTAGGTACCAATATATATGTTTTCTGTTTTGTCTCAGGTAACTACAAATGGCTCCGATTGACTGATAAGCAAAAAATTAGCATCGGCAGGTTGTTTGATGAGGGCATCAAAAACGGTAATCTTCATCCACAATTCCACGTGCTTGGGCACAGGGATCTCAGGCCTACAGAAAGTCCAGGTCCTCTACTATACGAAGCAATGCAGCAGTGGCCTAATTACCATCATGAGAATATATATAAGGATATTAAATGTGACCAAATAGAAGAACTTTTCGAGAAACAAAGTTCACTTGTAAAAAGTTAAACAGTTTTTGTGCCATAATCTGTACCTAATACTTACTCAATATTACTAACCTACTAGAACTATAAGTAGGTACTTACTATATAAATATATATCTTTATATATATAATTCTACTGTACGTGTGTATGTCACTGAACTCCTCCTAAACGGCTAACTCTAGCGTCCCGACATACGTTGTCTTGCAAAAAAAATGAACCAAATTGTGAAACTAAACCATTCTCGAATCCCCTTAATTTAATTCAGATAAAGAAGATAGCGGACCCGACAGACGTTGTAATTGAACTCCTCCTAAACAGCTGGACCGATATTGATGAATTTTTTTGTGTGTGTTCAAGGGGATTCGAGAATGGTTTAGATTTACAATTTGGTTCTTTTTTTTTAGCGGTCTCGACAGACTTTGTCCTGCAAAAAAAAGACACAAAAAATTTCATCAATATCGGTCCAGCCGTTTAGGAGAAGTTCACTTGCATACACACGTACAGTAGAATTATATATTTAAAGATATAAAAATATATATATATATATATATATATATATATATATATATATTAAGATACAAACCCTTATTGTCAAGTGTCACTTATAGTCATACATGAGGTGCTGTGAACAGTGTGAACATGAAGTGAGCACTTTAGGAAAGTTTGGTAAGAAACTTTGTATAGATAAATTGGTTAAACATTATATTATATACGAGTACATACAAACTATGCAAGCAGTGGAGGCACTAGTCGAGGTCACATGATGATGACTAAGACACAAGATGAGACCTAACAAGATCGTGAGAGAAGAACTTCTGTTACCGAACACAGATGATCCTAAGTATAAACTTCTACGTTATAAACCTGTTGTTGTTGTCGTTGATTGTTTTGGTTGCAAGATGAATAATAAGGAAGATGTTGACATCATTAATATGATACGGAATGATGAAAGTGATCAACTGCAAGACCAGACTGATCCAAATTCTTAAAGTGCACGAAGAGAACAGAAGAGAAAAGACAGGCAAAAGTATTCTGTTGAGGACAAGGTGGGGGTAAGTTATTGAGATTAGGTATTGCGTGGACCCTTTCTCCAACACATTCCATTTGATTTCCCATTTTATTCGTACACATAAGCACAGATTACTAAATAGTTACTACGTAACAGATACTTCACTCAGTAGAAAATTTCCAATACCTACTGCTATAATAGCCTACTCCGTCGCGTCAGCAACCACTGCATGCTAAAATGTGCCTAAATGCTCAAGCGTACAGTTTAGATTGCTTCGCACCGCGCGATCCCACAGCAATCGCAGGGCTGCCTCTTCGATAAAATTAAATTAACATAACTTTTTGTCTATGTTATTGAGAACTGAATATGTTCTGAGTTATATGTGGCAGTTTAAAATTGTATCGTTTATAAAATATTATTTTTATAAATTGCTGCTGGCTGTGCAAATCTAGATAAAACATAATTATAGACGTCAGTGTGTAGGTAAAATAAAAAAAAAAACTTTAAAAGTTACATGTGTTTTATTTTTATATATTTTTTTATAAATTTCTTACCCTTTCTAAATTCTCGGTTATTTAATTTGTGTGGAAAAAATCCTGAATCCAATAAAAAGTTTTATGATATATTGTTTTGAAAAACAAGGGCAGGGAGAATCAAAATTTGTGTCATTTAAAATTTCATAAAGAGTACTACCCAGCCTTCTTTTCATATTTTAGGTGTTTTTCCCTTCTTTTACTTGATTTGCACCCATCTACAGCCCATAAGGCACCAGACGGCATCGTAGGTATGCGTACGAACGAATGGAACTATTAAAATTGAACAACGTGCGTGCGCTTCGCTTGCGAAAACCGCACTGAATTTGGTCCTCAAACGGTCGGCCGGGCGGTAGGTAATTATAGCGTGCAAGTATATGGAGTGACGGAGGCCTGACATAAGTGAGGTAGGGTCTCAGGTTTAAGTTATAATTTATTGTTAAGAGTTATGTTTTATATAGTTTTTAATAATGTTTATTTTATGTTAAGAGACTACTTATGTCTGTTTAACTTATGGGTCTACTGGTCTAAGGCCAGACTAGGGCAGCCATGTTGACATCATAGTTTCTAGTTAGTTTAGTTTCTGAACGAAATCTAGGACGCGGAAGTAGGGTAGGGAAATATAAAAGGAGAAACAAAATGACGATGGAAACACAAAAGTTGTTGAAAATATTAAGTTTAAAGTTATTAAGCTGTAATTTGTGAGTTCTCTAATTATATATTTTATAAAGTCTTACAGTTGAAGTTTTCCTACTCAGCCCTGTTTTTCTTAACTCCACAAGGTAGACATGGTTGTTTCACTCAATGTACCTAGACTTTGACCCAAATATGACTGATTGCACAGCAAAACCTACTAAAGTCTTAGGGCAATCCCGCCTTTAATCCTCGTGGTTATTTTTTAGGGTTCCGTACCCAAAGGGTAAAACGGGAACACTATTACTGAGACTTCGCTGTCCGTCCGTCCGTCTGTCTTGCACTGTATCTCATGAACTGTGATAGTTAGAAAGTTGAAATGTTTTACAGATGATGTATTTCTGTTGCCTTTATGACAACAAATACAAAAAAAACAACATAATACCTATATATAGGGGGCCTCCATACAACAAACGTGATTATTATCTTTTGGTACGGAACCCTTTGTGCGCGGGTCCGACTCGCTCTGGACCGGTTTTATTTTAATAAATACCTAGAAATGGTTTTAGATCAATCCGACTTGGATAGCTAGGTTAGCTTAGAATTTTTAAACTACTACTGCGCTGCAGCATGCAATTGAGCGAAGCGACTATTGTCATATTTTTGGTCAATAACTTTTTTTGGTCAATAACGTTTTTTGAGGGTCCTAAATCAAAATTCGGTCTCGAACAAAGCCTGCTCCTGAGAATGCTTGATTTTTGAGTGAAAAAATCATCAAAATCGGTTGTTGACATATTTTTTGGTCAATAACTTTTTTTGAGGGTCCTAAATCAAAATTCGGTCTCGAACAGAACCTGCTCCTGAGAATGCTTGATTTTTGAGTGAAATGAAAATCGGTTGGGTAGTTGTCGAGAAACAATTTCACGTCGAGTTGCATTGGAGTCACCTGATAAGGAGCTCCGCTCGCTACGGTTGCTTCGTTAAATAAATAGCTACTTATACGTCACGAACTTACATTGCTGCTAAAATTTATATAATTATTTGCTGCGCAATAAGTATTTTTGGTTAGGAAAGGGATATTTTAGTACAATACGAAGGTTTTTTGATTAGCAGTTAAATACCCAATGTTTTACCCACTTACATGAGTTTTCTGAGGTTTAAAATACCGTTAAAATGGCTCTTAATAAAAAAAAAAAAAAGGGTTAATGGGAGGTTTAAAATAGTTACTTGTCATAAAAGATAGGGACACACTGTTCTCTTGAACACGTGACAGAGACAGAAGATTCTCTTGAGATCTTCTGGATCTAAACATAGCTTTTTACCCGACGCGCGTATGTGCGTATTTATGTTTCTTTGTTTCCCTCAAAAGGCCTAAAGGATCTCAAATGAAAGGTATTTATCTCCTGAGTGTCACTGGGTGCATAAATTGTGTAAAAAATTTCCTGGCTTTAGGCGCAAAAAGGTACGTTGCCCAAAAAATCTTGGTCAAACTTATCGAGTGAGGTAAAAAAAATAAAGAGTTTTTTTTAGAGGATTTCAGAAATATTTATATGTTTTAGTGTAATTTAATAACAGAAATCGTATTGAAAAAGTATGTAAGTCTCTGAAACTAAAACTATGTAAATAAAAATAAATAATTAAGCAATAAAGGACCCGACTGCACGTATCCAGAAATTTAACTATAAGCAGGCGGGACTCCAATAATATCAGTTCAAACCTAGATAATAGGTACAAAGTTAGTGCCGTCTGCTTATAGTTAAATATCTGGATTAGTATGTGCAGTCGGGATTTTTATTATTTAATTTAACTAGTAATTTTTAATAACAGCATTTCATTATGATTTAGGGTAACTATTTACGAGAACTTAGGTACCTAATAGATAGATAGGTAGCTTTCAATAATGTCTTTCGATGTGATACACATCGACGAGAATCGATTCAAAGAATCGTAGATCTAATTGCTAAAAGATCGATCTTCTTATTAAATATTATTATTTTATTTTTATTATTATATTATTATTTTATATTATTTTATTATTCTTGTAAAATACAGTGTGTACGTGAATACAGAAAATGCTATGATAATGATTATATATATATATATATATATTAGCGGACCCGACAGACATTGTCTTGCAAATAAATAAACCTCCAAATTGTGAATCTAAACCATTCTCGAATCCCCTTGAACACACACAAAAAATTTCATCACCATCGGTCCAGGCGTTTTTGAGGAGTTCATGACATACACACGTACAGTAGAATTATATATACTACTAGCTGACCCGGCAAACGTTGTTTTGCTTTAGGGGTGGACTACCCTTAACATTTAGGGGGATGAAAAATAGATGTTGTCCGATTCTCAGACCTACCCAATATGCAAACAAAATTTCATGAGAATCGGTCAAGCCGTTTCGGAGGAGTATGGCAACGAAAACTGTGACACGAGAATTTTATATATTAGATAAAGAAGATACATGGGGCACACTAAAAGTTTTGCACTTCTAGCTAATTGGAACTATTTGTATTTCGAATGTTATATTTTTAAAACGTTGGAACCTTCTTAGTAATAAAAAAGAACAATGGGCGGGAAATCATTTGTCAATTGTTTTTTATCACACATCAAAGTTCTACGTATGCAACGAAAATGGAATTAAGTCGAAAAGATTTTAGAGCGATGATTTTTTATGATTTTAAAAGTTCTCTCTCTCCGCAAGACTGTGCCGCTCGTCTTCAAAATGCTTTTGGGAGAGAAGCACCTTGTTTGAGCACCGTGAGGCGATGGTTTGCTGAATTTGAGAGAGGTCGAGTTTCGAATTTTGTGAAGGGCGGCCTTCAACTGCCGTCAACGAAAATCATGTGGCTACTGTTACGCGGTTAATTGAAGAAAACCCGCGGATTACCTATGAGACAATTCGAGGACTACTGAGGATTGGTATGAGTCAAATCCAGAAAATCTTACTTGAAGAATTGAAAGTTCGGAAACTTTGTTGTCGTTGGATCCCTCATGAACTGACAGCGGAGAAGAAGCGGGCTCGCGTGGAATGGTGCTCACAGATGCTACTGAAGTACAACCACGGACGAATGTCTTAGATGTCAATAGAATTATTGACATCTAAGACATTGTCACAGGAGACGAAACGTGGATTTATTGTTTTGAAACCGAAAAAAATCAGCAATCTTGTGAATGGGTGTTTGAAAATGAGAACAACCCAACAAAATTGAGCCAGGCGAGAAACGTTGGTAAAAAAATGATCGCGTTTTTTTTCTCAGCTACGGGTCCCATCTGTACAATTCCACTTGAAGATCAAAAGAGTGTTAATGCCGAGTGGTATTCTACCATTTGTTTACCCAGGGTGCTAGAAAAAGTTCGCGAAAGACGACCCAAAAGCCGCGTTCTCCTACATCAGGACAACGCTTCTTCACACACGGCCAACAAAACAAAGTCATTTTTAGCTTCCGAAAAAGTACAACTCGTCACCCATCCTGCGCATAGCCCCGACCTAGCACCCTGCGATTTCTGTATTTTCTCCAAAATCAAAGATTTGATGAGACGTTTCACTTTTACCAACTCCAAAGTGGCAGTGATAGCGTTCAATCAGCACGTAGAAAACATGTCCTCCTGTTTTAAAAAATGGTTCGATCGCATGAAAAAATGTTTAAAATGTAAAGAAGAGTATTTTGAAAAGCAATAAACATAATATTTTGGTTTTAACAAGTTACGCAAAACTTATGTGTGAACTATAGTGTGACCTTATAATAAATTAATGAAGATAAGATTTTGTTGCCTTTCATCAACATTTCATCGCCAGGCAACTGGTTTCAAATTTTTCTTCAAAATTACAATATAGCTGCTACTTTTTATTAACTTCATTCGGCCATTTTGGACATAACCCATTATATGCGTGCCCGGTGACGGCAATAGGCTTGCCCCCTATTATCCAGTGTCTCGATAACGTTTTAGCAGAATGTCCAAAACAAATAATACCTAATAGAAAGGTAGGTACAGCTTGCAAGGTCTAAGCTGAGCTTTACATTTGTGTGAGTGATCACGAAAAGTAAAGCAAAAACCGTAGTCACTTATATCATATTGTAACTCCTGAACAATCGTGTCTAATCCGTTATAGTTTTCCTTGAAAGTTTATGGTTACGGGTAGGGGAGGTGCTCCAAAAATGTGTGTGTAAAACAAGTCACATTATACGTTCACGTACGTGCACTCACGCAAATGCAATTCAGCTTAGGCCTCGCGAACAGTATACTTGTATACTGGGTGATGTAGAAATTGGTGGTTAGCTAGGGTTTCCACTAACAAATAACCTCCTGTAATTAAGAGTGGGAGGTCATGACCTGGTCAAGTAGGTAACAGCTCTTTAGTCTTCATTATTACGCCAAAGTTTGGTTATGAATCGTCATTGTCGAAATACAGGATACCTAACTGTTATTGCTAGCAATGTAGGTACTCATAGCAATATCAACGTGGAGTGTTTTGATGTCGAAATAGGTCTTAAAGTACATACCTACTTACATATCAATTAATCAACGAGCCTTGTTGGCTAGTAAATCAAACATTCAAAATATCGTAGGTACACCGAAAGGGTAGACAGAGGGGCCATATTTCGTTAACTCGTTTACCCCCACGTGGTGGCTTAGATGGCAAGCGTACATTTGCTAGTGTTTCGTCCGTTTGTTAGCATGTAGGTAACGACATCGCGATCGAATTGGGCCCTGGCGAAATTGAAATGCTCTTATACTTAATATTCAATGTTATGTATGTGTGATTTAGTGGGTTTGGTATGTCAGGGTCACTTCATCGTTATATTGCTAATTTTGAGGTCCAGGAAGCCAGAGAGACCGTTGCCATAACTAATGACGTATAAATTAACTGCAGCATAGGCCTTCGGTTTTCGCAATCACAATATGCACTGGTGTTTATGACCATCGTCCCATCCCATTTATTTTTATTAAAAAAAAACACGTCAAACATTGACACAAGAACCGATTTCAATTTACCGGAATGGGATCAAATTGAAATGGGACAACACAGAAATCACAAACTTTCAATTAAAAAAAATGTCAAAATCCCAACTAAAACCCGGTCGAAAAATATGAGGAGGTATCGACTGACTCGGTGGCTCAGTGGTATGAGTATGCGACTGCCGCCCCTGAGGTCCCAGGTTCGATTCCGGGTCGATTCGAATTATTTGTGTGATCCATAAATGTTTGTTTCGGAGTTTGGGTATTTTCTATGTATAATATGTATGTATTTAGCAATATATAAGTATGTTTATCAGTCGTCTAGATCCCATAACACAAGCTTATATTAGCTTAATTTGGGCTAGATGACGTTGTGTGAGAATGTCCAAAAATATTTATTTATTTATTTATTTAAACGTAAAGAAAAACAATTGCATTGAAAACCTCCACCTTTTTTTGAATTGGTACCATTGACCTGTTATCTTAATATGTCTGGCCCATATATACAAACACTAACAATATAATACTATCTAATCATTAGAGCAGTAAACACAAAGACACTCCTTTAGATTAAACCGATAACTTTATGTAAACAAGTTATAATTCATACGAAAAATACAAAATATATAGGTAACACGAATTAGTTTGACTACGGTACGTTTTAAGACCGGATTAGGCCTAAGGGCAAGAACACCATATCCTGAGACTCTATGAAGTAACGATTTAAAAAGGAAAGCGGGTGCTCATTGTTCTCAGAACATGGCAGTGTCTAAACTAATGTCGATCGAAATATTTAATCAATAAAATATCATCATCCACCGAGTCTTTTCCCAACGCAGTTGGGGTCGGCTTTCCAGTCTAACTGCGATTCGGCTGAATTTCGATATTTTCCGTGAAGCGACTGCCATCTGACCTCCACAACCCATAGGCGATATCGAAGTTCCGTAGTTGGATCGGTCGGATTTTTGTTTAAGGACTTCCAACTGCCATAGGTGTTTGTGAACCGGGACCAACGGCTTCACGTGCTCTCCGAGGCATGGAGGGGTCTAAATGTCTTAAGAAATGGTCACCCACCCTAAGACGGGATGGCTAGACGTTGCTTAACCTTTGCAAAGTGTTAACATTGCCGGTTACCACTAGACCACGAGCCCTTTTTTTAATAAGGCCGCCGCTGAATCTACGTCCATTGCCTAGCGCCTCCGGTAAGCACTGAAAGAATTCCCAGTGGCACCATACGGACCTTGGCCACCTTTGTGGCCACTGCGTGATGGTCGGGTGTTACCCTGCATCTTTGGGGTAGGGTTTTATCCCGCATCGGTCCTTGCACCCCACATCACGCTGCCCTGCTAGCCTGCTTCCGTAGTATCATTCCACCCACGCAAATCTAACTTCATTGAAATTGTCAACTAGACAAGAACCGGTCTGTACTGAGCAGCTGGTCGATTCGCGCGAGCAAGCCACTACCGTGGCACTTCTATACGAACGTAAATTGTTTGCTAAAATAGGTAAATTCCAATACAATGAAAAATCTTGTGTTCGTGCATTCTTGCAAAAATTAAACGAGTTCATGTCTTCGATAGATATTCCACGGGGACAAAGTCCTATCCTTTGCATTCGAAATATTTTCAGATGATGCCTATATTGGTATCGAGCTGTCAAGGATAGCATAAAGTCTAGCTCGATTGGATGCGGATACGCAGCAGGCTGTACCCTCCACTGTAGCTGCTAGCACAGCCTCTGGTACAACAAGATCCCAACGCGCTACTAAGAACAAAAAATAGCACGTTTGTTCTGGTTTGGATTGTTCATACTTGTTTGTATTCGTTGTGTTCAGGTAACTACATTGTTCTTTTCTTAACTAAATTCTAGTACCCTGTTTTGGGACGGGGCCCCAAGAGATTAGACTACGTCCTCGCCGTCCGCCCTGGACCCCAACTTGACCACGGTAACGCAGTGGCAAGTTGGGTGACCGAACGTCGACATCGAGAACTTGAGTGGCCAACACAGAAGAAATTGTGCTTATAATGAATAAGCCTGAAGAGACCCCCGGTCCTGACACTGCCCTTCCCCGGGCAGTCTCAGCCGACGACATGCATGAACAACGGACTTCGATGCCTTCTGATTTGGGGGCTCGCATCGCTACGCCTAGTTGCAGCGCGACGTCGACGCCCCAAGGAAATGTTGCTGCTGGGACTGACGATGGGTCAGCTCCCAGTAGTGTAAAAAGTAAGGGCCGTTCTTCTTCGCAGAAGAGGACCCTCGAGAAGGAGGGGCTGCCGCGCGACCGGAGCACTAGTTGCTCTGGGTGGGGGTCCCTCCTCTCCAGCGATTCGGAGGAGGAGGTGCCGGTGAAGACGGTGCGCACGCGTCTCGGCGCCTACAGAGTGCGCCCGCCAACTCCACCGCCGTCCTCTGTACCGTCCCTGCGTAGTCGCAGGGATATTGGTGTGCCGCCCGCGCGGGAGATCATGAGCATTCTCTCCCGCATGAACGCGGCCATGCGGGGGAGTAAGAATATATCGGGGAGGAAGAAGATTGTGGCTTCACTGGTGGATGAAGCCCAATCCTCCCTTGACAAGCTCCTCGCGCGGACCGTAACTAAGGAGGAGGCGAAGCTCCGCAAGCAGGTTGCGAGCCTGGAGGTGGAGCTCACTGCCTCCCGAAATCAGATGGAAGACCTGCGTCGGGAGGTTGCTGAGTTGACCAAGGTGGTCAAGGCGCCTCCTCCTCCTCTGACGGCTGGACCAGCGCCGAAGACGGTGCCTAGGACCGCGCCCACCACGGCGCCCGGCTCACCGCCACAGCCTGTGCCGACTACGATGCAGGTCCTGACGGCGATAGAGAGGCGCCTCGCGGTCCTGGAGGACCGGGCGTACCGCCCTCCGCTAGCGCGTCCCGCGTTTTCATACGCGGCGGCTGTTGGCGATGCTTCCGCTCCGGGTCCAAGCGGCACACCCGCTGTCCGCCGCTCCGCTCCGCCCCCATCCGCTTCGGTGAGCCGGATGCCGGCCGAGACCGCGGCCCAGGCGCGGAAGGCCAAAGGGCGCGGTAAGAAGAGTGGCACCCCTGCCGCCTCGTCTTCCTCTAACGTCGCTCCCGTTGCTTCCTTACATCCTTCCAAACGGGAGGGATGGGAAGTAGTGGGAGCCAAGAAGAGGAAGACGAAGGCTGCCAAGAAAGCGGCCAAAGCTGCCGCGGCGAAGGCGCCGAAGAGGCCCCGCCCTCCTCGCTCCACCGCCGTCGTCCTGACGGTGACGACGGTAGGTGTGGAGAAAGGGGTGGGGTACGCCGACGTACTGAGGACCGTGAAGTCCTCAGTCAACCTCTCGGCCCTCGACATACAAGGGGGGCTCCGGTGCAAGACGACACGCACTGGGGCTCGCCTCCTCGAGGTCTCCGGCGCCTCCAGCTACCCTAAATCTGACGCCCTAGCGGCTCAGCTTAGGGTCGCGCTGGACGAAGAAGCCGTCCGCGTCACCAGACCCACCAAATGCGCCGCATTGCGCATAACGGGTCTGGATGACGCGGCCACGACGGAGGAAGTTGTCTCCGCCGTCGTGGAGGCGGGCGGCTGCCCCCGTGACCAGGTGAAGGCTGGAGATATCTCCTTCGGCTCCACTGGTCACGGGATGACAGTCGTCCAGTGCCCCGTCGCGGTGGCACTGAAAGTGGCGGACGGACGAAGCCTCCTCGTAGGGGGCTTCCTAAAGGCGTAGGTGCACCTCCTTCGTGCCCGGGAAACGAGATGTTTCCGGTGCATGGTGGTGGGGCACGTCGGAGTGCAGTGTACAGCGGAAGGCACCGTGGGCGATCGGTGCTTCCGCTGCAGCCGGCCCGGTCACAAGGCAAGTGCCTGTGACGCCCCGCCTCGCTGCTTTAGATGCGAGGCGGAGGGCAAGACCGCGGATCACCGGGTCGGCAGCACAACCTGCGCCACCTCGAGGCCAAAACCTCGTCCGTCCGCTGAGAGCGGTGGGGGTGCCGCCCTTGCGCGGCCAGTTATGGAAGTCAATTAATTTCTGACGCCCGTATCTGTATCCTGCAAGTGAATTTGAACCACTGCCGTGCTGCTCAGGATCTTCTGTACCAGAGCATCCGGCAGTGGTCCATAAACTTGGCCGTGGTCGTCGAGCCGTACTACGTCCACCCGGGAAGCCCGGTGGACGAGGACGGCTCGGCCTGTTGTATCTTTGGGGGGTCCGCCGCACACAACTCGCGCCTTGCGGTCATTGCAAGGGGCCGCGGGTGTGTTGCGGCGGACTATGATGGGTTGGCAGTCGTGGCCACCTACATCTCGCCGAACATTGACGAGTCTCAGTTTGAGCTATGGCTCACTGATCTCGACGTCGTCTTCGCTGCGTGCCGTCCTCGCCCTGTCCTGCTCCTGGGAGACTTCAACGCCTGGAGTGAGGCGTGGGGCTCCCGGGAAACCAGGGACAGGAGGAGGCTTCTTGAGGACTGGACCAGAACACGTGGTCTGGAGGTCCTCAACCGAGGGAATGTCGCCACCTTTTGGCGGCGGGGGGGGGGGGAATCGATCGTGGACGTAACGTTCGCACCCCCTGACCTCGCCCGCCGTATTACAGGCTGGCGCGTGGAGGAGGGTGAGGAGACGCACTCGGATCATCGGTACATCCGGTTCGATGTCGTCCCCCCACCTGACCTCCCACAGCCGGTGGCAAATCCCCCGGATCCGCGTTGGGCACTTCACCACCTGGATCGGGAGGCTCTCCTGGAGGCATCCATCGTGCAGGCCTGGATTCCGGCGCCGGACCGGCCTGCCGATGTGGATGTCGAGGCGGAGCGGTTCAGGAGAGCCATGTTGCAAATCTGTGATGCGGCGATGCCTAGAGTTACACCCAGACCGGCCAGGAAGCAGGTGTACTGGTGGTCGCCGGAGATTGCAGAGCTGCGCGCAGCATGCATCTCCGCCCGCCGCCGGTACACCAGGTTTCGCCGGAGGCGTCGCCGCCCAGACGACGCGGCAGCCCGAGAGGCGGAGCTTTTTCAGGCATACAGGAAGGCTAAAGGTAATCTCCAGGAGACGATAAAGCGGGCCAAGACGGCGGCCCGCGAGGAGCTCCTGGAGACCCTGCAGCAGAACCCATGGGGGCGCCCGTACCTACAGGTCAGGGAGAAACTCCGACCTAGGGCGCCCCCACTGACCCAGAGTCTCCAGCCGCAGCAGCTGGAGCGGGTCGTGGGCTCCCTGTTTCCGACGAGCGCGGAGGAGCACGTCCCTCCGCGCATGGCTCCGTCTCTGCCCGACGCGGATAGCACTAGCGAGGACGACGTACCCGAAGTCAGGGTGGGGGAGCTAGGTGCGGCAGTACTCCGGCTTAAACGCCGGAAAATAACTGCCCACGGACCCGACGGCATTCCTGGCCGTGCATGGGTCCTGGCCCTCGAAGAACTCGGGCCTCGACTGATGGGGCTCTTTAGCGCATGCCTCGAAAGGGGCCAGTTTCCCAAGGTGTGGAGGACGGGGAAACTGGTCCTGATCCGTAAGGCGGGGCGGCCGGTGGACTCACCGTCCCGATACCGGCCGATTGTGTTGCTCGACGAGGTGTGTAAGCTCTTTGAGCGAATTATCGCGGAACGCCTCGTCGAGCATCTCACGAGTGTGGGGCCAGACCTGGCGGATAACCAGTTCGGTTTCCGTCGGGGACGCTCCACCGTGAGTGCGATCATGCGCGTGAAGAGCCTGACGGAGGAAGCAGTCTCGCAGGGCAAGGTGGTGGTGGCGGTGTCTCTTGACACCGCCATGCCAACGCCAACACCTTGCCATGGAGCTGCGTTAGGGAGGCGCTCGTGTATCACGAAACGCCTCTCTACCTCCGTCGTATTGTCGGGGCCTATCTCTCGGAGAGGGCCATAGCTTTCCCCAGCTGGCTCGGGCCAGCTCGGCGAGATGTGTCGTGCGGTGTTCCGCAGGGGTAGGTCCTGGGGCCGCTTCTGTGGAACATCGGCTACGACTGGGTGCTGCGGGGTACGTTGCCTAGGGGCGTCGGCGTAACGTGCTACGCCGACGATACCCTCGTCACGGCGCGGGGTGCAACGTACCAGGAGGCAGCACTCAAGGTCACGACGGGTGTTGTTCGAGTCGTGGGTCGGATACGGCAGCTGGGACTGGAGGTGGCCTTGCACAAGTCCGAGGTTCTGTGTTTTCACAGACCTCGGAACGGTCCACCCGAAGGTTCCAGCATAAATGTGGGAGGCGTTAGCATCGGCATCAAGCCCTCGATGAAGTACCTAGGGATCGTACTTGATAGCCGATGGAACTTCGGACCACATTTCCGAAGTTTGGTCGCCAAGGTGACGCAGGCATCGGTCGCGGTTTCGCGACTGATGCCCAACCTAAAGGGACCCAACGCCTCCTGCAGGAGACTGTACCTGGGGATCGTGCGGAGTATGGCCCTATACGGAGCTCCCGTATGGGCGGATAGGTTGGCGGTCAAGGGGAACGTGACTCTGTTAAACAGACCACTTCGAACCTTGGTCGTCAGAACCATACGGGGGTACCGCACGATCTCCGGAGAGGCTGCATGTCTCCTAGCCGGGACCCCTCCATGGGACCTGGACCTGGCCTGCGTCTCGAGAAATCGAGGACCAGCGGTCCCAACTCCGCCAGGATCTCATGGAGTCATGGAGGGTGCGACTTGAGCAACCCAAGGGGGGTGCCATCTTCATCGCGGCAGTGAGACCGATCATGGACGATTGGCTGCAGAGGCAGCATGGTGACCTCACGTACCGTGCGACGCAGATCGTTGTCGGGCATGGATGCTTCGGTAGCTATCTGTTTCGCATGCATCGTGAGGTCACACCCCGGTGTCAACACTGCGAGGTTTCCGACGACGACACCGCACTCCACACGTTGGTGGAGTGCTCAGCGTGGGCAAGTCAGCGCCGGGACCTCGTAGTGGGTCTGGGCGTGGATACCCTCTCGCTGGGGACCATGCTTCAAGCCATGGTATCCAGCGGGAGTAGGTGGAACGCGGCCGTGTCCTTCTGCGAGCAAGTCATGCTCGCGAAGGAGGCGGCCGGGAGGGAGAGGGAGCGTACCCTCCCCGCCGAGTTCCGTAGTCGGCGGCCAGGCCGCCCCAGACTACGCGACTACGCCCATGACTATCGTCCTCCATGATCGGGGCCTGAGGACGGCGGGATCGCCACCCACCGTCCTTACAGAAGCAGGCTAGAAGGGTTGCGTGCTGCGGGGCCTTTTCCCCATAGCACGCAACCAGATTCACTCACTGACGCGGGATAAAACCCGACCCCAATGACGCGGGATTCTCGTCCCAACCAAACACCCGCAGAGACCAGAGGTGGTCAAAGTCCGCCGGGCGCCACTGGACATACCCTCTGCTAGTAACCAGAGACGCCCGGCTACGGACGTTAGAGCGGCCGTGGCATTGGGCCGCGGAATTAAAAAAAAAAAAAAAAGTACCCTGTTTTTTCTCTTTTTAATTTAATTCTTATGTACTATAACTTAACTTTTTATGCGATTACCGTAACTATTTTATTGAGCGAAACGAGCCGAAGGCGAGCGGAGCTCTCAACGGGTGACTCAAATTACCATTTATGTTAAATTGTTTCTCGGCGAATACTCGGCCGATTTCGGATTTTCTTGTACTCATCAAAATCTTACAGAATTACCCAGGTTCTTACGAAGCGAGAATTTTGAATTTAGATCAAATAAAAATAATTTAATTGATGGTAAAAATTCCCATAGCGTAATGACAAAAAATACTTTGACAGAGTTATATCGCTTTGAATCAAAACTCGCTTCGCTCAAATATATGCTGCAGCGTAACGGTACGTTTCGCGACTGCGGCGACCTAGTTTTATTTTAAGATGTACTTTCAAATTCAAATTACTCCATGTTTTGAGAAACTTGATGAGTTTTGCAACAGTGACACAGGCTGACATTGACAGTAAATTGAATTGACTGCGTTGTTTTTGACAGTGGCATCTCTTACACCGATGCGTTCCGATTTACACTCGAAGTATAATAGTCGCATCAGTTCAATTTAGTGTGAAGTCTGCCAAATTTTTATATAATATGTTGGTTGCTATTTATTACGTCTATTTATTGTAGGGACCTGTGCGTATTCTTCTTTTTAAGTTACTTTTAATTGTGAATATTTAGTTTTTATTAGAGTGATGACACAACCGGCGGGTGGAATATAAATTGAGTTTGAAACACTTTTAACTTAGGTATATATTTATTTTTGGACATTTTATATAATATATACACACATATACATATTAACATATATACACACATATTTATACTCTTCAGTCTATGTCTATATTAATCTCTGGCAGTGATGATGAAAGTTTTGTTTCAGCTAGTAGTACGACTGACAGTTTTGCTAGCATACCTTCTTTGACTGATACTTTGCAGACCCAGTTTGCTGACGTACCCAAGAATTTTAAAGTAGTCCATATCAATGCACAGAGTATTGCGGCTCATTTCCCCGAGATGCTGACTACTTTTGACAACAAAAATATTAAAACAATGGTAAGTAAAATGTTTTAAGAAAAAACTTTTTAAATTATATAATAGCATTAATTTTTCGCAGAATCAAAAAGACAACAAAACGTCGACAATTGTTTCGCCTCTAAACGAGGCATTATCAAGACTGTCTCAGAGAGCACAGCAAAATTCGTGGTTGGAACGTGTTTGCTTATAAGTAAACGCGTGCAAATTTCATTATCGCGATGTAGGATTCTTTACAATAACTAATGTGGGTAGAAACCTCAGATCATGCTAACTAAGTTCCAAAAATAGGTATTCACCAATACTTGACCTTATCTGTTTGATTTAATTACTGTCTCTTGATAAGTTGCATAGAAAACCCAAATGACACACACAAACCAACAACAATTAATGTGTCTGTCTGTTCGCAAACAGATTAAGTAAGGGAGATGTGTGAAAATCTATTTGTTCGTTGAGTAAGGTGTCCGCATCTCTTCTAACTATTTCTAGCCTTTCCCAAACACTTAACTTGAACCCTTTCTCACATAAACGTAAAACTTTAAAAGTGTTACTATTGTTCAAGGAATGACCAGTGTTAAGAAGATGCTTCGCGAAGAGGGACTTTTCAGGACAACCATTGCGGGACGCCGCTCTATGTTCCTTATATCTAATATCGAAGGACCTGCCAGTCTGTCCCACATACTTCAAACCACATTCATCACAACTCAACAAATAAACACCTGATCTGCGTGAGACCGACACCGAATCCTTGCCATTACATAGCTCCCTCAAGGTATTCTGAGTTCTAAAAGCAACAAATATACTACTTTCCCTCATGATCTTAGCTATACTCAACGAGACAGGACCCACGAACGGCGAACAGGCCGTGTACTTCCTAGGTGGATCTTGAATCGGATATAATAAATGAAAACTAGCCTTTCTTCGTTTTTTATTTAATAATGAGTGAACCATTCCTACGTCATAGCCATTACTTTGTGCTATGTAGCAAATGATGGACAATTCTTCACCAAATGCCTGTGGGCTCAACGGTACCGCCAGTAACCTGCTCAGTAAGCTGTGGAAAGCTGCCATTTTATGTTGCCATGGATGATTGGATGAGTAAGGAATAACTGTGTCTGTAACTGTTGGTTTCCTATAGATACGGAACTCATGAACACCGTTCCTTCTAGTAATTGAAAGGTCCAAGAAATTGAGAGTGGAATCTGACTCCAACTCTAGTGAAAAATCAATCCTAGGGTGTACTGAGTTCAACTTGGAGACAAGGACACTGAGCTGACGTTTTGTTCCTGTTCAACATATAATAATATCATCCACATATCTAAAATAGTACAAGACATGAACGTTCCCAACTATGTGGTTAGTCTCGAATGCATCCATAAATATTTCAGCTATTAAAGGACTGAGTGGCGATCCCATAGCCAAACCATTCCTCTGTAGAAAAAAACTGTTGTTGAACTGAAAGTAATTCTGAGTCATACACAATCTTGTTAGGTTATAAATTTCTTCTATTTTATTAAAATTGATCCTTTTTATTGTTAATTTGTGTTTCAAAATATCTAATACTTCATTATACGGTACGTTAGTGACCAAACTTTTCACGTCCAAAGACACAAGTTGAGCATTGGACGGTAACTTAATATTTTTAATCTTGTTTATGAGGTCAGTACTATTTTTTATAGAACATTTTGGGTTAAAATCTATTGCTTCTTTAATGATTGTGTTCAAAAACTTCGACAAATTGTATGCTGGCGCGCCCCTGTATGCGACAACAGGTCTAATTGGACACCCTTCCTTGTGTATTTTTGGAAGGCCATAAAACAACGGACAACTGGGATTCATGTTTATCAACGTTTTATGCAACGAAGAGTTCTCAGGGAATAAATAAGTCGTGGATTTCAAAGCAAGCTTTAGTTCTGCCTGGAACTTAGCTGTAGGATTGAAGGTTAAGTGTTGAAAATCAACAGATGAAATGATGTCATTGACTCTTGCTATGTAATCCTCCCTCGGGATCAAAACCACGGTGTTACCCTTATCAGCCTTACTCAGAACCACATCCCCGTCCCTAAGTTTGTTGCGAATCGACCTTTGTACAGTCAATTCGGAGTTAAAAATACCAGACAAACAAACAGAATCGATTTTTTGTGCAACCAGTGCCTTCAACATTATGTCACCCTTATTTCTAATGATTGCCAACTCCGCATCTACTGCCAAAGGTTCTAAAGATTTTTTATTGTTAAATGATTTAGGTATGGAATATTTTAATCCTTTATTTAAAAGGGACACCTCACTGTTGCTGAGATGAATATCAGAAAGGTTCTTGGTTCTGGGGTAAAATGTATGATTAGAAAACACCTGCTCCCTTCGGTCAAGAAACTCGCCCCTACCCACCCTTAGATTAAATCATTTTTTTGATTGTATTAAAATTTTTTTATGTATAAATTTAGAAGCTAAATCTCGTGCCTTTTTATCCAACAAATCAAATTCTACTCTGTGTAAACTGAATGACAACTCAGGGTGTAGAACCTTTAAATGCCACTTCAATGTCTCTCACTCTAAATAAACTCCTAATTTCCGAGTTTAGCCACACTGTTTTTGCTTTTAAAATAGAATTCCTAGCCGACACTGAGTTATTGTTTGTTTTTAGGCAGATGTACCTTGGAAACACCCCAAAGCGCTTACACTCTTGATTGAACCAAAGATTTTGACTTGCTGTTCTGTGGAACTTGATCAACTTTATATATACACAAACAAAAATATTCATTGTATTCTGGTTTCCGAATTATGGCTTAAACCGTGTATGCCTACTTTGTCATACACGCTGCCTAGTTTCAGCTTGATCATGAACGACCGAACACGCCCTGCATGTGGTGGAGTTGCCATTTATTTGCGCTGCAACATACCATATAACATTATAAATCTCTCACCACAGCCGCCGCCATCATTTGCAGGTGAACATTTGTTCCTGGAAGTTGAGTTGTGCCCCTGCAGGGTTCTGCTCGGCGTTTACTATTGTCCGTCTTCTAATATTAACTTCTTTTCCTCTTTTGAAAGTATCCTTGAGCGCCTTACTTCTTCTTACCAACATACTATAATTATGGGTGACTTTAACACTTGTTTGTTAAAGAACGATACCCGCTCTTCCTCCTTTTTAAATGTAACTGAATCTAGTAATCTGTCTATCCTTCCTTTAACTGCTACACATCACTTTCCTGGCCGTGTCCTGTCTCTTCTAGATCTTATCCTAGTTTCCTCTACTGACCTTGTTTCTAAGCACAGACAATACCCGGCTGATGATTTCTCCTATCATGATCTTCTTTTCCTATCTTATAAGCTCCGTCCTCCTAAACCTAAATCCAAAATCTTGATGCAGCGTAATTTTGGTGGTATGCACCTTGATAGGCTACGTGAAGACGCCAAAACATTGACTGGACGTCGTTAATGACAGAAGACTGCATAGACGTTAAGGTCAATACTTTCAATAACAACCTAATTGGCCTGTACGATGTACATGCACCCGTCCGTGCAGTAAAAATTCGTCACCTTCCAGCCCCTTGGCTAACAGTAGAAATTAAAGCATTAATAGCTAATAAAGCGTCTGCTAAATGTAGGTATAAATCTCGCCCTACGCCACATAACCACGAGAAGTATATAACTATTCGGAATTTCTGCAGCAAGGTGTGTAGGAAAGCTTAACGTCAATATGTCCATAATAAGGTCGAGAACGGCGATCCAGCCAATATTTGGAAATTTCTCAAAACTTTAGGGGTTGGAAAAACTAACACACCGAATACTTCCAAGAAGATTGATATCAACTCGTTAAATCATCACTTTTTATCCTCGTCTGCACTTAATCAGACTCGTAGAACTAGTACTTTACTACATCTTTCATCTCTTCCAACACCCTCATATCCACCGTTCATTTTTGAACAATTATCTCCTTGTGATGTTAAGAAGAGTGTATTGTCTATAAGTTCCAACGCTATTGGAATTGACAGTATTAGTCGTAGTATGATTGTGCCGATCCTGGATGAATTTCTGCCTGTATTGTGTCATATTTTTAACCATTCCCTTACCAGCACTGTGTTCCCGAAGGCGTGGAAAGAGGCACAGATCGTTCCACTACCAAAAAAGACAAATCCTTCCTCTTTTTCTGAGTACCGACCTATATCAATCTTGCCTTTATTATTTAAGGTATTGGAACGATTAGTGCACAATCAGTTAAGCTCTTTCCTCAACCGTAGCTGTCTCTTCGATCCTTTCCAGTCGGGGTTTCGTCCAGGACATAGTACGGTCAGTGCTCTGATCAATGTTACCGACGATATAAGGATTGGTATGGAAAATGGAAATCTTACTGTACTCTCCCTACTCGATTTCAGTAATGCATTTAATACAGTGGATTTCCATATCCTGCTAGGCATATTGCGCTCTATTAACATATCTCCAACAGTAGTTGACTTGTTTCATAGATACTTGTTTGGTCGTCGCCAGCGTGTACGTTATGATGAATCCTTTTCTAATTGGTATGATACATCTGCCGGCGTACCACAGGGTGGCGTTCTGTCTCCTTTACTTTTAGCTATATTTATAAACTCCATCTCGAAAACATTACTTTCGTCCTACCACCTTTATGCAGACGATTTACAAATATACATGCAGGTGTCAGTGGACGAGCTAAATGAGGCGATCTCAATTATTAATGTTGATTTGGTCCAAATCTGTGAATGGAGTAAGCAATATGGGCTGAGCGTTAATCCCTCCAAAACTCAAGTCATTGTTGTTGGGAGCGCTACAATGGTCGATCGGATCGACTGGGCGTTGCTTCCTAGAATCGTATTTAACAGTACTACATTACCTATATCTACTCGTGTTAAAAACCTTGGAATTATAATTGATATTACATTATCCTGGTGGCCACAAATATGTGAGGTAAGTCGCAAACTGTTTGCGTCAATCGGTTCTTTACGTCGCGTACGCTACTTCCTACCAACTGCCACCAAAATTGCGCTTGCACAGGCTATCCTGCTTCCTATCCTTGACTACGCTGATGTCAGCTATCTCGACGTCACTTAGGAGCAACTTAATAAGCTTGAGCGCCTACTAAATCTATACATCAGGTTCATATTTGGCTTGCGTAAATATGACCATGTATCTGAATACCGCGATTTTCTCAAGTGGCTCCCCATTCGTCTTCGCCGCAATACCCATATTCTGTCAACTCTTTACAATGTATTGTTTAATCCTTGTACCCCAACTTATTTAAAAGAACGTTTTACGTTCCTAAATGACACACATGTAAGATCCTTGAGGTCGTCAGAATCCCTGGTGTTATCAGTACCAGAGCATGCAACTGGCTTTTATGACAAATCATTCTCAGTGCAGGCGGTTCGACTCTGGAATTCCCTGCCTGTAACTATCAGGAAGGCACCAAGGGTAGCGATCTTCAAAAGAATGATTAAAGACCATTACCTGGGTGTCTAGTCACAATATTCGACGTTGTTATCACTGGTATAAATTATATTGTTATTTACTAGTTTTATTGTTTAAGTCGTCTATAGTATCTAATAATAATTCATTATAGTCTATAATATGGATTTATAATACCTAAGTATTATATTTTTTAAATGCTGTCTAAAATGCTATGTATGTATTGTCATCTCTAGTGAAATATTATGTACCTAATTGTATATGTTATAGAATGCTTCCTGTCCATTACTTATGTCTTTCCTTATTTAAATTTCTTTGTTTACTTATATTTTTCTTATGATATTAGTATTGTCTCCATAAGATTGTTTTTATGTTTCCTCACTAAATTTACTCAAACACCAATGACTACCTACTTTCACATCTTATTTCTTACCATTTATGTCCATCCCAATATTATGTTGCCTGTAAGAGATCGCTTTTAGTGATAAGGCCGCCATTTGTAAATTTTCATACGATGTTTCTCATATTTATTTATATTGGTGTACAATAAAGATTATTCTATTCTATTCTAGTCATGGAAAGATTTTAAACCGATATCTAAGGCGTGACTTTAGTCCACACAATTATGACTATAAATTAATGTTAGAAAATAGACTGCGATCTCAGGGGATAAATGAGAACATAACTGTATTTTTTTCTAAAATGCAAGGTTTATTTTCTCGTTTTGATACTCCCATCAGCGAGTCTGAAAAGTTAGAAATATTATTAAACAATATTAGGCCATGTTACACAAATTCACTTTTAACTACCAATATTGAGGACATTCCTTCATAACTCACCGTATGTAGAAATTTTGAAAAATACCATAGCCGTAGTAAAGAATTTGTGGAACCATCTAGGGCCACAGCTAATACCTTGGCTCCTGAACTAGCATATAACGGCTATTCTATCTCTAATTAAAAAAAAATCCCCAAATAATAATTTCTCTAAAAATTATAAACCATCTTTCACTAAATTTAATGCTAGTCATGAAGTAAACGCAATTAATAACTCCAATAATTTTAAACAGTACTGTCCAAGATGTAGAACCGACACTCACTCTTTAAATGGTTGCTATCGACCATGTTTTCTGATCTGTTTTAAATTTGGACTAAAGGGATATCGTTCTGTCGAATGTCCTACTTGTAAATCTAATGAAAAATCAAAAAACTAAAATGTCCCGATTGGGGAATAATAAAAATTAGGTCGATGACTAACAAAGCCGAGTGGCATAATTGGCTTAACTATATTTCAAATTTTTTTAATTATCATAAACTTTCCCCAATCGGAGATTCTATTAATATAAGTTATTCTCCCTATATTCCGGTCACGATGAACAAAGTACACACCGTAAAAATAAAATAAAATAAAATAAAATAACGTTTATTATCTTTGAAATTTTCAGAAAATTATTTAGATTCGTCAGAAGTTGGTGTGACTCTACCGAGGGTTCCAAAATGCAACGAGACTGAGAAGAGCCCTCAAGAAACTCAGCTCGGCTTTTTTCAAAATATTTCATCTTAAATCTAATACAGAGTTATTTAGAAAGGAGCAATTCGTTACGTTGTTACAACCAGGCCGCCTTGTCATCTAAGAAATCATTAATACTATAATAACCTTTATGGCACAATTTACTTTTTATTAGTTTTTTAAATTTATTGACAGATAAATTTGCTATTTCGGTTGGCAATGTATTGTACATTCGAATAAAGTTCCCCGCAAAAGAATTACTCACTTTATGAAGCCTAAATTTAGGAACAGCCAGTTTATCCTTATTTCTTAAGTTTAGATTATGATTATCACTATTTTTCACAAATTTACTTTTGTTCTTGTGGGTATACAATAAAATTTCATAAATATATATATATATATTGGTTGGTTTACCGTTGGTTTACTGGACTCTGGTTCGTGTGTAACCATCCTAGGTAATGGTTCACACAGTTTTTTTTTTATTTGTAATTTAACAAACACTGTCCTGTAAAGTTTTTTTTTACCAATAATATTAAACAAATTAAAATACGCAAATTTAACTATCAATCTCGACAAGTGTCAATTTTTTAGAGATAAATTGAAGTATGTGGGTTACGTGGTGGACTCAAACGGTCTTCATGCCGACCCCGAGAAGGTTAAATCTATTACTAATTACCAACTAACAAAAAAAGAGGTCCGTCGTTTTCTAGGCGCCGCATCATAGTATAGGAGATTCATACCTAACTTTAGCACTTTGGCAACCCCTTGAATAAACTAACTTCTAATGGCAAAAAGTCACTTCCATTCAGCTGGTCTGAAGATGCTGATATGGCATTTATTAAGCTAAAAAACTATTTAGCCTCTGTGTTGTCGTATCCGGACTATACTCAACCCTTTGAAATACACGCCGACGCGAGTGACGGCATTAATGCCACACTCTGTCAGTCCCTAGAGGGGGAAGAAAAAAATATAGCTTTCTTTAGTAAATCCCTAACGGACCAAGAACGGAACTATAGTGCCACGGAGCGCGAGGCGCTAGCCGTGCTGTCCGCAATCGAGCACTGGCGTTGTTACGTAGAAAACGGTAAACAATTTATTATTTATACCGATCACGCTGCCCTCAAGTGGTTCCTTAACATTAACAATCCCACGGGTAGATTGGTTAGATGGGGTGTTCGTCTGTCTTCTTATAATTTTGAAATAAGACATCGACGTGGTTCGGAGAACGTGATGCCAGATCTTCTATCTCGCTCTTTGAATATCATGGCAATTGATAACGAACCTGTTCCGATGGATAACACGCTTTCAACTAATGACTCATGGTATTTAAATACTCTTAAAGGTGGTACCAAATCTCCTACCTCTTTCGTTGAATATCAAATAATTAACAACAGAATACATCGCTATAAAAAGGCCTTAACTCTCTAGTTAGAGAATTCCAGTGGAAGGAGGTCATTCCATCCGAAAAGCGATCGGATATAATAGCACAAAATCATTCCATACCTTCCTTACCTACAAGCGACTGTCCTATTAAGTTACTATTGGCCAGGAATGTACGTTGACGTAGTAAAGGCTATCGAGTCGTGCGATGTTTGTATCGCCCACAAACACCAAAATCACCAATCCCTGGGTCATATGGGTCAACCTAAACGCTGTACTAAACCTTTTCAACTACAAGCTTTTCACCTTCGTTTCTTGTTTTTGGTCGTGAACTGATATCGTTTGGTTCACACCATATTAATTCTGACCCTGATATATGTTCCATGAGCCACGCGATAGCTATGTCGAATCGTTAGGCTACTTATCTTCTATTTTTGAGAAGGACAGGCAGCGTTACTAGCGGCTCACCAACGAAATACTAATTCCTATAACCTAAGGCGTAGGTCCGCAGAGTACAATGTGGGCGATATTGTATGGAAACGTACTTTCTACCTAACCGACAAAGATAAATATTTTAGAAAGAAACTGGCACCTAAATTTATAAAATGTAAAATCATCTCAAAAAAGTCACCACTGGTCTATAAACTTGCTGATTTGTCAAATAACCCATTAAGCGAATGGCATATTAAATATTTAAAATTAATAAATTATAATCAGTAATACTAACTTCTAAACTTAATTGCCTTGTAAACAATTTCATTCGTTCGTTCGTAGTAAACGAACCTGTTGGGTGCAAAAGGGCTCTACTAACATCTTTAGGGCCCCAACGACCTTATCTGCTAGTGGCGCACCTGCTGATCAACGGACGAGGCTCGTTACTTTACGGTACCTATGGAGTGGCTTCGGCCCCTACGTGGGTACCAGGTGGTACAACAGTGTTGGTCCGGGGGGGTACCACCGTGCAGCTGTGCTAAAGCCCCCCAAGTAACCCAGCCCAGGCTGGGTTGCGTTAGGGGTTCAGCAGCTGCACCGCCGGGCCCGGGGCAATGTATGGTGCAGCAGGCATGGGACCAGTGGGGGCGAAACGGAGTCTAGTGTGGGTGGTGTGGGTCGATTCGCCAGCCAGGGAGACCCTTAGCAACGGCGTTGCCGCGGCCGCCCGCAACACAGTCATGGGGCCCGCCTGGGTCCAACCACCCCAGGAGGCTGCCCCACATGTTGCGCATAATCCTGATGTGGGATCGCCGCTCCGGGTGGTAACCGGTGTGGGGTAGCGGCGGCCTTGCATCAGGGGGTTTGGGAGCCCTTCCGTCCGGCGAGCCGGCTCCGACCTAACCACACGGTTCCAGACGAAGCTAGCCCCTGCGCTTTGTCACTTACTGCTGCACCAAATGTCGCCCTGTCTTCAAGCTTCTTCTTCTTCAAAATCTACAATGGCAGTGCAACAAAAAAAGTAAACGTTTCACAGCGGCCCTAGGAAACCGCTAGGAAAGGCTTTACCGTCGTGCCTGGTTTAGCCGGTGTCCGGTTTGCTTGCGAGGCGGACATGGGCAGAGCTAGGCAGGCGACAGACCTACTTGGACCAGACCCAGGAGCGAGAGTCCCACTGGCGGCAGCCACGTACGACTACGCGGGTCGCGCCAGCAGGGGCCGGTACGCCCGGTCCTCTAGGACTGCGAGGCCCCTGTCTATCGCCACCAAAACTTCCGTCATAATCCGGGCTCCACGTTGGACGTCGATTCGGGGGCAGCCTTGTGTGTAGTTTTGGTTGCTGGTTCGATCGTCGGAGTCCGTGGTGTGTGTGCACCCGTCTGGTTAACTGGAGGCCCTTTGACTAACTTAGTCAGGTTTGCGAACTCCTGTCGCAGAGCCTCCAGCTGCTTCTGGGAGGCCCCGAGGTCAGATTTTTGCCACCTTTTAATAATTCGGGCAAGAGAGAGAAGAGTGGCACGGCAGTGTCTCTGCCACTGGGCAGAGACGGGACTTTGAAGGGGGTTAAAGGTTTCCGGCCTAGACCCGTCGAACTGAGCTGCAGTTTGATCGGCACCTCTTCCGACTCGCTGGAAAGAGCCGTGCCCCGCTCGGAGCAGCTGGTGCTCCGGTCACGAGACGGCCCACTCTTCGACTGATAATGCCTCTTCCTCAGAGAGGAATAGACCCCCGTCTTCGGATCAGCAGTCCCAGCTGCGGTCTCCTTCCGGCCTTGGTCTCGTAGCGGGCTTCGGGACCTATATGGGGTAAATGAAGGTCACCTGCACCTGCATGTGCAGTGCCCCCTATCCCCTAGATAGATGTTCTGTACATTGAAAATATCTTACTAGACCGACAACGAACTCAAAAATGTGATAAAAAAAAATTTTGTCTGTCTGTCTGTCGGTCTGTCTGTCTGTCTGTCTGTCTATTTGTTCAGGCATCACGCAAAAACTACCGGTTCGATTACGATGAAACTTGGTATAATTATTCTTTAATATCCTGGGCACCACACCGGGTACCACTCTGGGTACATTTTATCCCGGAAAAGTATATACAATAAAAAACAAACTTAATTTTGCGGTTCGACCCCTAGACCCGATTACTGTACCAACCGCAAATAATAAGTTTGTCGTAGGTTGTTTTTTTATAAAATTGGGTTCGCCAAATTGACGCCGCCCGCCTGGTGGTAGGTCGTAACGACGTCTGGTCATTGTGGGCCACTCTCACAGCACATAATTATATAGAGAGTGGCCCTCAACTTGACGACCTACTGATGTGCCTCTTCACGATCCGCTTAAAGAACCCAGGGTTATATGTGGGAGGAAACACGTGCACAGGCCGTTCCAGGCCACTATCGTTCGGCAGAGAAACGAACGTTTAAAACGCTCGGTTCTCGCGAACATGCTATCCACTGTGTGGGAGTGGCATCTCTGCCCGGCACGCGTTGTTCGGGATCTGAAGGAAGAGGGTGGGATCAGATTGAAGAGCTCTTCAGAACAGGTTACGTCACCCACAGTGGAGTTCACTAAGGGGCGCTGCACACGGCTAAGATACTATAATATTTTAACTTAAGATACAATATCGCTCGCCATACAATTCAATGGACTATCACACACGACGAAGATAATAAACAATATTTCATATTTTCGTATCTTAAGATGAAGTTTTATGGTATAATAGAGAATATAATATTTATATTTTTTTTTTATATATTTTTGGGTGCAAAGGGGCTCTACCAACATCTATAGGGCCCCAGCGACCTCACCTGCTAGTGGCGCACCTGCTGATAAACGGACGAGGCTCGTTAATTTACGGTACCTATGGAGTGGCTTCGGCCCCAACGTGGGTACCAGGTGGTACAACAGTGTTGGTCCGGGGGGGTACCACCGTGCAGCTGTGCTAAAGCCCCCCAAGTAACCCAGCCCAGGCTGGGTTGCGTTAGGGGTTCAGCAGCTGCACCGCCGGGCCCGGGGCGATGTATGGTGCAGCAGGCATGAGACCAGTGGGGGCGAAACGGAGTCTAGTGTGGGTGGTGTGGGTCGATTCGCCGGCCAGGGAGACCCTTAGCAACGGCGTTGCCGCGGCCGCCCGCAACACAGTCATGGGGCCCGCCTGGGGCCAACCACCCCAGGAGGCTGCCCCACATGTTGCGCATAATCCTGATGTGGGATCGCCGCTCCGGGTGGTAACCGGTGTGGGGTAGCGGCGGCCTTGCATCAGGGGGGTTTGGGAGCCCTTCCGTCCGGCGAGTCGGCTCCGACCTAACCACACGGTTCTAGACAAAGCTAGCCCCTGCGCTTTGTCACTTACTGCTGCACCAAATGTCACCCTGTCTTCACGCTTCTTCAAAATCTACAATGGCAGTGCAACAAAAAAGAAATAAACGTTACACAGCGGCCCTAGGAAACCCCACAACTTCACATTTCGAGGTGGAGTTCACTAACATCCGTGGACTCCATGCGAACCTCGATACCGTCCACCACCACCTTGAGACGGCACGGCCCGCTGTGATGTTCCTCACGGAGACACAAATACGCCGCCCTGACGACACGTCTTACCTGTGTTACCCCGGCTATGTCATCGAGGAACAATTTCGAGACAAAGCCGGGGTGTGCGTGTTCGTTAGGGCGGATGTTTGCTGCCGCCGGTTGCGCTGCCTAGAGAACCCCTCCAATTCCGTCCTTTGGCTGCACGTAGACCATGGCTCTATGAGCCAGATCTACGTGTGCGTCTACCGATCCCACACAGGGGATTCTGAGACAACAAAGCTCTTCCAGTACCTCAGCGAGACGGCTGATGAAGCGCAGGTGCGGTTCCCGAACGCTGACCTAGTGTTTCTGGGGGACTTCAATGGCCATCACATTGAATGGCTGGGGTCCCTCAAGACTGATCATGCGGGTAGAGCCGCCCATGCGTTCGCTCTCTCCCACGGTCTGACCCAGATGGTATGCGGGATCACCCGGATACCAGACGGGTCAGATCACGCGCCCGCTCTGCTGGATCTACTGCTGACGAGTCGCCCAGCCCAGTACAGTGTTTCGGTAGGAGCCCCACTGGGTAGTTCCGACCACTGTGTTGTTCACGCTGGCATGAAGGTGTCACCTCCTGCACGTCCTGTACAAACGTCACGACGACTATGGCACTACTCGTCAGCGGATTGGGACGGTCTACGCGATTATTTTGCGTCCGTCCCCTGGAGCCAGCGCTGCTTTGTAGGAAAGGCTCCTTCGGATAGTGCTTCTGCTATTGCTGGCGAGATCAGTTTAGGGATGGATTATTACATCCCTTTCACTGATGTCGCCAGTATCCGCAGAGCCCGTCCCTGGTTCGGGCGAGATTGTGCCAAAGCTGTTCGACAAAAACAGTCGGCATATCGCGCCTGGATCAGGGCCCGGGCTGTGCGCGACCCAAACGTGGGCCACCTCAAAGCAGCGTACAACCGGGCCACAAAGTCGAGTAAGAGGGCCTTTAAGAGAGCGGATGCCCAGCGCGTCGCGCGGCTTGGTCAGGAGCTCACTTCCCATCCCACGGGCAGCCGTGGATTCTGGCAACTGGCCAAAGCCGTGCAATCTAACTTTTATCAGCCCTCGCTGCCACCGCTGCGTTACCCAGATGGAACACTGGCTCACAAAGCCCAAGAGAAAGCGGATATGCTCGCAGACCTCTTTGCGGCTAATTCCCGGGTCGACGACCGTGGCCTGCAGCCCCCCGCCATCGCCAACTGTGGCCACACAATGCCTGATATTGTTATCAGGCAATGTGATGTACGGGCAGTGCTGCGGTCACTCGACACGCGGAAAGCCAGTGGCCCTGACGGCATTCCGGCGGTGGTGCTACGAAAATGTGCAGCTGAGTTGTCTCCAGTATTAACGCGTCTGTACCGCCTGTCATACTCTTCGGGGCTCGTGCCGGAGGTCTGGAAGGAGGCGAACGTACAACCGATCCCCAAGAAAGGGGATCGGTCCGATCCAGGCAACTATCGACCCATAGCTGTCACCTCAGTCATTTGCAAGGTGCTTGAGCTCCTTATAAATAAGCAGCTCATGCAATTCCTAGAGGATCACTCGCTAATCAATGATCGACAATACGGCTTCAGGCCAAAGCGATCAACGGGTGATCTTCTGGCATTCGTAACGCATGTCTGGGGTGGGGCTATGGAAAGGCACGGCGAGTCCTTGGCTATTAGCCTGGACATCGCCAAAGCCTTCGATAGGGTCTGGCATGCTTCGCTCCTTTCCAAGCTTCCGGAATATGGTCTACCTCCTCAACTGTGCAGCTGGATTGCCAGCTTTTTAAACGAGCGCCGAGTGCGGGTCCTCTGCGATGGCCAGGCTTCTCGCTTCTTGCAAGTGAATGCCGGGGTACCGCAGGGGTCCGTACTATCACCAACTCTCTTTCTTCTGCATATCAATGACATGCTATCCCTCGGGAACATTCATTGCTATGCAGATGACAGCACACTGCACGGGAGTTACTCGGTTCGTCCGACGGCGGGGCGATCTGAGATTGAGGAGGAGAGACGACGACTCGTGGCTGATCTCGACCGTAACCTCGACAGTATCTCTCAATGGGGTACCGAGAACCTGGTCGAGTTCAATGCCCGCAAAACACAGGCGTGTGCATTTACTGCGAAGAAATCCCCTTTCCTTCCCCTACCCTCTCTTCAGAATGCATTATTACCAATGAAGGACAACCTTGATATCCTTGGCATAGACGTTCGTCGAGAGCTCAATAATAAAAACTACATCGAAAGATGTATAGGGCTAGCTTCGCGGAAACTAGGAATACTGAATAAGGTAAAGAGATTCTTTACACCGGACCAGAGGTGTCTGCTGTACAAGACGCAGATTAGACCCTGCGTCGAATACTGCTCTCACCTCTGGGACGGCTCCGCGAAGTATCTGCTGGACGCTCTCGACGCTATGCAGCGACGGGCTATCCGTATTATAGGTTGTCCGGAGGTAACGGGAAGCCTTGAGCCGCTAGCTCAGCGCCGAACAATAGCTTCCTTGGCCGCATTCTACCGTATTTACCACGGCGAGTGTTCTGAAGAGCTCTTCAATCTGATCCCACCCTCTTCCTTCCGATCCCGAACGACTCGTGCCGGGCAGAGATGCCACCCCCACACAGTGGATAGCATGTTCGCGAGAACCGAACGTTTTAAACGTTCGTTTCTCTGCCGAACGATAGTGGCCTGGAACGCCCTGCCTGTGCACGTGTTTCCTCCCACATATAATCCTGGGTTCTTTAAGCGGAGCGTGAAGAGGCACATCAGTAGGTCGTCAAGTTGAGGGCCACTCTCAATAGTAATGTGTGCTGTGAGAGTGGCCCACAATCGCTAGACGTCGTCACGACTTACCACCAGGCGGGCGGCGTCAATTTGGCGAACCAAATATAAAAAAAAAAAAAAAAAAAAAAAAAAAAAAATATATATATATATATATATATAATAGAAGATATAATAGAGAAACTGTTGTAGGGGGCCTTTATGAACACAATAAAACCCAAAACAATGGTTTTTAGAACTTTTGTCTGTTTGTCTGAATGTTTGAATTTTTGATCTGAATTTGCGGTTTGGTTTTCAGTCGCTTCATAAATAAAAAAGTTATGTAGATGTAAAGTAACACGCAGGCGGAGCTGCGGGCAACAGCTAGTTAGGTAATAATTATCGCCGTTGCAAGGATACGTAGTTAGTTGAGTAGCGAGTAACTTAGAGTACTGACGCCTACCAAGAACTACAAACAATTTTGTCATTTAGTTTCTGTTAGATGTTTCTGTTAGATGATTTAATTATCATCAAAATAATATGGTGATAGGACGGTCTAGTTGTTCGTCAGAGGTGGTGATACTGCATGAGAGCATGAGAGATGCGGTTAATCGTGAGCAGCCTACGATTGCAAACATCGCGGTAACTCAGTCATCTCGCGTTCATGTTGGACCCCAATTTGTCTCGATTAAGCAAAATGTTGACAAACGCAAGGTTTTAAAAGGTATGTCTCTATAGGAGCTCAATTTGTTAATCGTTGTTAACGCTGAAAGAAGCCGAATCGATTATTAGTTTTGTTTTGGGAAGATCTTATATTGCGTTGCTTTAGTTAAGATGTTCTCGTAATAGTACTAATAATACTAACAAGTAATACTTCTATTTTTCTCTGCGAACTGATTTGGTGTGCCTTTGCCAAGATACTTAGGACATGCGTACTGACTTAATTTTGATTGATAGGTTGCACTTCTATTGTACCGTGTTCTGCTCTGTGTACTCGTAATAAAGAAATTGTCACATATTATTTACCGAGAACCAAGTGGATCATAGCGTCTCCCGATATTCGAAGACTCGGGTATTCGTATGGAAGAGAGTTACTCAGGACCTTGAATGCCCTTCGGTATTGTAGTTGTGGTAGTTGTGGTTCTACAATTTATTATTAACATATCTTAGTATATAAAAAATCTCTATAGCAAGCTCTCAAGAACACACTGGTCACTCTAGAAGTCTAGACCAAAATGGGGACATAAAACGAGAGTACAATAACCAGTATAAATATTTTCAATAACTCGATTTAGCTAATGATCTGTGAGTTGTGAATCAATACAAAATAGAATAATCAGAATCGTATTTAGTAATAAAGTTCTAAAATAAGTACCTATTTTATTTCACGACCGAATACTGAAACGTCACTCAAATATTTAAGTGCTATTTAAATGCTTGACTAGCACTTAAACTTAAATTTTGAATACAAAAGCTTCACTTGAGTATCTTGAGTTGAGTAGAGCCAACGTACTCAAAAGATATCAGTCGTTTATGCTGATATTTTCGACAGTCAAGGACATTATTACCTACAAGGTACTTCCCGTGAACGCCCGGCAATGGACGGTGGCAAGGCCGCGTGTGACTTAAAAAAAAGGGTTCTGACATCCGAGAAAGAAATGTCGTCAATGTCGGTTACTTTCCAGCTCATCATTTCTGCTCTGATTTTTTTTATAAAGGTCAATTTATGGTTATTATTATTTTATTTTCTACACGTACTTATAATCGTATGAACCAGGGACGCACGGCAATGGACGTTAGAGCGGCCGCGGCCTCGGGCTGCGGAATTAAAAAAAAATAACATGCTGAATATTTGTTGCAGATATGCCATTTCACCGTTACATTTTACACTATGTGAAGAATACAACAAGAGCGGAGAGATTGTTTTGCTCTGCTGCAATTGTAGCTCTCCTTATCTGCATTTTACTTATAGTTTACTTTACTGTGATAACTAAAAACAGAGAAAAGGAGGACCTAGATGTAGGTAAGTAGTTATAAAGCATCAGCATAAACAGAAGAAATCTTGTTTCTGTCGGTCTGTCTGTCTGTACCCGATGATTTCTGATCTTTGTTTCTTAAAAATCGGATCGGAAGTTGTCAGAAGTAGTATATAGTATATGATGATGATACCACACGGACAGAGCTGCAGGTTTCATTAGGTGTAAAGAAAACAGCAGCGAAGCGGAGAGAATAAATACCGCAACTTTGGCATATTACGGCTCTTTCTGACAGGATGATATCTGACCAATATTCGTTTTTTTTCTAGCACCTCATACGTGGTATATAAACAAAGAAATGTGGTTAGCGGTATTACGGAATTATACAGAGAAAACGAATGACTTCGATCCGTTAAAACTCGTCATCGTGGCTCATACAGTTAGCACCGAGTGCCACAACTTTGCTGACTGCGCAGCGGAAATGAGAAGCATGCAATCATATTTCCTTAGTTCGTATGGTTATGATATTCCGTAAGTAAAATAACGTTATCTACTTAATTAATATTATAAAGTTAAGGAGTTCGTTTGGTTGAACTGGCTAATCGAATTATGATAGTAGAGCATACCCTAGCCATTGCTAAAAAGAATTTTGGCGGTTACTCAAGCGTGTCAGATTACCATATTAGGTAGGTATACGGTTGCTTAATCATTATGTCCCCGACAACACTGACCAAAAATTGAATTGATTATGTTGGTGGATATAGTTATAATTTTTTTCGTGAATTATTTTTCTGAAGCCCAAATCGTTAGAATAGGTCCTTGAGTAACCAAACAGCCCAGACACGCATTTACCTAAGTTCTAAGTAAAGTTTGTAAAGGACTTAAAACTAGGGCTCACACAGAGCGCTATACGCTTAGATCAGGAAAAGTGTTAGGTTAGGACGTGAGAGTTAAGAGCTCTCAATTAAATCTGACAACTTTTTACAATACATTCAATACTTGACCTTTGGCCTTAATTTACATGGAATGTTTTTGGTGGGATTACTTTTACATTGAGTATTACAAATATTATTTTTTTGTTAAATCTACATTTTTTTTATACTTTTGCGAATTGCTTATACCTACTATTGATTTCGGGACTTACGACCGAATACTGAAACGTCACTCAAATATTTAGGAGCTGTTTAAATGCTTGAGCAGCCCTTAAACTACCACCGGGCGTCACTGGAAATACCTTTCTGCTTGTAACCAGAGACACCTCGCCCCGCAAAGGACTTTCGAGCGGACGTTAAAAAAAAAACCTAATCCAAAATTTTTCAAACCCAAATGTCACTTTTTAAGTGTTGGAATATTTGAGTAACGTTTCACAATTCGGCAGTTAAACGCGTAATTAACCTTAATATGTTTTATCTCAACGTCAGGCCAAACATAAGGTAAATTACACGTTTAACTCCCGAAATCATAAATAGACTAATGAAATCTACATTTGCTTACAATTTATTTAACTAATAATGCTAGGTTGCAACGTAAAATAAATCTTAAAATACCAATTTAGCAGTAGGAACAGAAATGTATGTTGTCAATAAATTATTTTTCAGATACAATTTCCTTATCGGAAACGACGGACGAGTGTATGAAGGTCGTGGATTTAACATCGTTGGAGCACACACGTATGGATACAACCGTTGTTCTTTAGGTTTAGCATTCGTGGGTAAGGATCTCTCTCCGGTTTACTATAATTTTCAACACACTTGCTCATAAAGTGGTTTTATGGTCACCGCAATTAGACACAGAATGACACCCATAATCAAACTGTGACTTTTTCATTGCTATAACTCACTAGTGAGTTAAAGATATTTTTTTTTATCTATTGGTTGAGTTGCTTTGTTCTAAAAAAGTTTTTACTTAAAAAAAAAGATCGTGTTCAATAGAACAAATAAATTAATGTTCCTATTGCTTGCTCATTTCAAGCAACTTCTTATTTAAATAGATAATTTTAACTCGTGCGTGTTTAATAAATAAAACTTTCACTCAAATATAACTTTTTTAATAGGCGCAAACCCTATGCGAGGAAAATAAAAAAAACCTCATCCCTTTAGTCTGTGGCCGATCGCAATGCGCGCGCATAGGAAAACTGATTATTTTTTCCCGCCATAGCGAAACATTTTTCACAACACGTTTACACTGTTGAAATTATAGTTATTTATTAATTAAAATGTCTACAAGTACTAGTTACGAAGAAAATATTTATGTTGTATACCACCCGATATAAGATGTGAAGCCCTTAACGTTATGGAAAGTTTACTACCTGAAAACTCCAAGAAAAAATATGTATTAGCGTACCAAAATTTCAAAAAAGCCAAAACAGCAAGAATACGCATTCTTTCTCAGAAAATGTGTTCATGGCGTACTTTAAAGAATTATCTTCTAAGTACAAACCTAGCTCTTTGTGTTGTTTTCAATGTTAAAAAGTACAGTCCGAACAAAGAATGGAGTGGACTTAAAAACATTCTCTAATTTGTCAGCTTATCTAAAGAGACTATCCGATGGATTTAGAAGCAAGAAATCAAAGGTTTTATCGTCTGACGATATTGAAAAATTTGTAAAAAATGCTCCAGATATCCAATATCTGGCTACTAAGGTTTGTTAAGTTAATTTTAAATATCTACGCGACTTCAGCCTGTTGTGTGTTGAACTTAATTATTGTTTCTTTTTTTCAGGTTGCTTTAATATTTGGTGTAACTGGTTCCTGTAGAATACAATAATTAAAAACATAGAGAACCATGGCCATGCTTTTAGTGAAGATACCTATCACGAAAAATAAAATACCGAGGTCATTCACCACACACATTCTATGAAATTGTGTTTTTTTTTTATATTTAGGTCGACAAATTGACGCCACCCGCCTGATGGTAAGCTGTGGCGACGTCTGGTGATTGTGGGCAACTCTCACAGTACATAGGAATACTATAAAGAGTGACCCTCAACTTGACGACCCAGTAATGTGCCTCTTCACGCTTCGCTTAAAGAACCCAGGGTTATATGTTGGAGGAAACACGTGCGCGGGCAGGGCGTTCCAAGCCACCATCGTTCGGCAGAGAAACGAACGTTTAAAACGCTCAGTTCTCGTGAAGACTGTTTCCACGGTAAGAGAGTGACATCTCTGCCCGGCACGCGTTGTTCGGGATCGGAAGGGAAAGGGTGGGATCAGATTGAAGAGCTCTTCAGAACACTCACCGTAGTAAATACGGTAGAACGCGGCCAAGGAAGTAATTGTTCGGCGCTGGGCTAGCGGCTCAAGGCTTCCCGTTACCTCCGGGCAATCTATAATGCGAACAGCGCGTCGCTGCATAGCGTCGAGTGCGTCCAGAAAATACTTCACGGAGCCGTCCCAGAGGTGAGAGCAGTATTCGACGCAGGGTCTAATCTGCGTTTTGTACAGCAGACACCTCTGATGCGGTGTAAAGAATCGCTTTACCTTGTTCAGTATTCCTAGTTTCCGCGAAGCTAGCCCAATACATCTCTCAATGTATTTAGTGTTATTGAGCTCTCGACGTACGTCTATACCAAGGATGTCTAGATTATCCTTCATTGGTAATGTTGCATTCTGAAGAGTGGGTAGGGGAAGGAAAGGGGATTTTTTCGCTGTAAATGCAAACGCCTGTGTTTTGCGGGCATTGAACTCGACCAAGTTCTCGGCACCCCATTGGGAGATACTGTCGAGGTTACGGTCGAGATCAGCCACGAGTTGTCGTCTCTCCTCCTCAATCTCAGATCGCCCCGCCGTCGGACGAACCGAGTAACTCCCGTGCAGTGTGCTGTCATCTGCATAGCAATGAATGTTCCCGAGGGATAGCATATCATTGATATGCAGAAGAAAGAGAGTTGGTGATAGTACGGACCCCTGCGGTACCCCGGCATTCACTTGCAAGAAGCGAGAAGCCTGGCCATCGCAGAGGACCCGCACTCGGCGCTCGTTTAAAAAGCTGGCAATCCAGCTGCACAGTTGAGGAGGTAGACCATATTCCGGAAGCTTGGAAAGGAGCGAAGCATGCCAGACCCTATCGAAAGCTTTGGCGATGTCCAGGCTAATAGCCAAGGACTCGCCGTACTTTTCCATAGCCCCACCCCATACATGCGTGACGAATGCCAGGAGGTCACCCGTTGATCGTTTTGGCCTGAAGCCATATTGCCGATCATTGATTAGCGAGTGATCCTCCAGGTATCGCATGAGCTGCTTATTGATAAGGAGCTCAAGCACCTTGCAAATGACTGAGGTGACAGCTATGGGTCGATAGTTGCCTGGATCGGAGCGATCCCCTTTCTTGGGGATCAGTTGTACGTTCGCCTCTTTCCAGACCTCCAGCACGAGCCCTGTAGAGTATGACAGGCGGTACAGACGCGTTAGTACTGGAGACAACTCAGCTGCACATTTTCGTAACACCACCGCCGGAATGCCGTCAGGGCCACTGGCTTTCCGCGTGTCGAGCGACCGCAGCACTGCCCGTACATCACATTGCCTGATAACAATATCAGGCATAGTGTGGCCACAGTTGGCGATGGCGGGGGGCTGCAGGCCACGGTCATCGACGCGGGAATTAGCCGCAAAGAGGTCTGCGAGCATGTCCGCCTTCTCTTAGGCGTTGTGAGCCAGTGATCCATCAGGAAAACGCAGTGGTGGCAGCGAGGGTTGGCAAAAATTTGACTGTACGGCTTTGGCCAGTTGCCAGTATCCACGGCTGCCCGTGGGGTGGGATGTGAGCTCCTGACCAAGCCGCGCGACGCGCTGGGCATTCGCTCTCTTGAAGGCCCTCTTGCTGAACCTAGTGGCCCTATTGTACGCTGCTTTGAGGCGGTTCACATTCGGGTCACGTGCCGCCCGAGCCCTGACCCAGGCGCGATACGCCGACTGTTTTTTCTGGACAGCCTCGGCACATTCACGCCCGAACCAGGGGCGAGCTTTGCGGATGCTGGAGACATCAGTGAAGGGGATATAATATTCTATCCCTAGACTGATCTCGCCAGCAACGGCAGCAGCGCTATCCGAACAAAAGAAGAATTCCCTACAAAGCAGCGTTGGCTCCACGGGACGGACGCAAAGTAATCGCGGAGACCGTCCCAGTCTGCCGACGAGTAGTGCCATAGTCGTCGAGTCATTTGTTCAGCACGAGCAGGCGGTGGCACTTGGAAACTGGCGTGCACCACACAGTGGTCGGAAGTGCCCAGTGGGGTGCGTACCGACACACTGTACTCGGCTGGGCGACTCGTCAGCAGTAGATCCAGCAAGGCGGGCGTGTGGTCTGACCTGTCAGGTATCCGGGTGATCCCCTGTACCATCTGGGTCAGCCTGTGGGAGAGAGCGAATGCATGGGCGGATCGTCCCGCATGATCGGTCCTAAGGGACCCCAGCCACTCAACGTGATGACCGTTAAAGTCCCCCAGGAAAACCAGGTCAGCGTTCGGGAACCGCACCTGCGCATCGTCAGCCATTTCGCTGAGGTATTCGAAAAGCCTTGTTGTCCCAGTGTCCCCTGTGTGGGAGCGGTAGACGCACACGTAGATCTGGCTCATAGAGCCATGATCTACGTGCAGCCAAAGGACGGAGTAGGAGGGGTTCTCTAGACAGCGCAACCGGCGGCAGCAGACATCCGCCCTAACGAACACGCACACTCCGGCTTTGTCGCGGAATTGTTCCTCAATGACATAACCCGGGTAACTGAGGTAAGACGTGTCGTCAGGGCGGCGTATCTGTGTCTCCGGAGGAACATCACAGAAGGCCGTGCCGTTTCTAGGTGATGGTGGACGGTATCGAGGTTCGCATGGAGTCCGCGGATATTCGCGAACTCCACCTCAAAAGGAATCGACTTTGTGGGGTTTCTAGAGGCCGCTGTGTACCGTTTATAACTTTGTTGCACTGTCATGATGAGATATAGTGAAGCGTGAAGACAGGGCGTCATTTGGTGCGGCAGTAAGTGACAAAGTGCAGAGGCTAGCTTCGTCTAGAACCGTGTGGCTAGGTCGGAGCCGACCCGCCGGACGGAAGGGCTCCCTGAACCCCTAACGCAACCCAGCCTGGGCTGGGTTACTTGGGGGGCTTTAGCACAACTGCACGGTGGTACCCCCCCGGACCAACACTGTTGTACCACCTGGTATCCACGTAGGGGCCGAAGCCACCACATGGGTACCGTAATATACGAACCTCGTCCGTTAATCAGCAGGTGCGCCACTAGCAGGTGAGGTCGCTGGGGCCCGATAGATGTAAGAAGGGCCCCTTTGCACCCTTTGCACCCTTTGTGTTAAGAAGTATGAAAATTTGCGGTCACCAAAAGCAAAAACTGACCGTTTCTTTCTAAATTACCAGAATGGTAAATGAACCTGTCAGCCTATAGATATAAACAAATTTGGTTCGCTAAGTTTTAAGGTTTAGCAGATGCTGAGAGCTACACTGGACATAGTTTCAGAAGAACTTAAGCTACATAGCTGGCTAATTCAGGAGCTGATATAATGAAAAACAAGACGGAAATTTGTGCAAAAATCACAAAAAGAATTAAACTTGATTCTGAGGCGCTTCCTACTGACGAAAAACCAAGTACAACCAATGATTGGATTTCACCTACCTACACGAATAATGAGCCATCTCAAATTACAATAGAACATGAAAGTATTTCAATAAATAATCTATCTGATGAGACCGCTATGCCATCAAAAACAGTTAATTATAATTTTACTAACCGCACATTTACTAAATGTTTCCCTAAATAAACTTTTTATCTACTAAATAAAATGAGTTTTTGTTGTTATTTTATTCACAAGTGTGTTGAAAAACGTCGTATGATACACGTGTGTATTTATGATTACCGTCCTCGGCTCTCACTGGCGCCTCGGCGGTAATCACCAATGTTACACACTAGTACCATAATGTACTATTACACTAGGTACTTATCAATCTCAACATTAGTATCTAAATAGTTGACATAAAACGTTTTGTACCTACTAAGGCCATAAGAGAATTATAAAAAAAACTAAATTCATGTTCTGCATCTCAGAAATAACGTTCGCAGATGGATGATACATTACGGGAAATTATTGTACAGATGTTTCTTAGGTGTTTACATTGAGCCCTTTCATCATATCTAAGGAATACCTACATAAGTGAACCTTACCTGCACGGGGTTCACGTTGTTATAGACAGACGAGACTCTGAAAAATACTCTATGTGATGTTTATAGATACTCTATGTGCCAGTAAACGGCAGGCTCGCCCTTAATTCGTAGGACGGACAATGACTGGCAAAAGGACGTTATGATCGCCTCTGTCAACCTCGTCAGGGATTATGATCTGATTTTGTATACGTGAAATAGGTAACTAAGATTATTCCTAATGAGATATAGGGTACACTACTAAGTACTGGTACGTATACTTAGTAGGTAAGATAGAACTGACAATTAGACGTCCTCGCTTTTGCAATTGTCATCCCTTTACAAATGCTCATGACTATTTTCATATTTTCTGATCGTGGCTAACCTATTTCTAGGTGATTACAGGGAAGGATTGCCATCTTACTCCAAAGTTACACGTCTTCAACAAGAGAGGGCTCATTTATTATTTGGAAAGGCGGTCGAACTAGGCTACCTTGACTCTCAGTTCGATGTACTCGGAGCTATGGATTTACAATCATCACTTAGCCCAGGCACGAATCTTTATAAAGCTATACAGAAGTGGCCCCATTACGGCAACGACACAGTGTACAAGAACAGAACATGTAAAGAAATTTATTTTATGTAAAAGTTTTCAGTAACTTCGGTTGATAGAAAAAAAAATATTTTAAGCAGAACGGGCGGCACGTCGCCCCGTCTCTCTGTGCGCCTAGGCGTGAGGGGTTGGTATTGTATACTGTACTGTTCGTTGAAGTCTAAAGCCTTATAACAATTAATTATATTATGATTATGTTCGTCAATATTTTTTTTTAATATTTACGATATCTAAATATAGACTATTTTTAAGATGTTTACGAAGTATTATTAAACCATCATTTGAAATGAGAAGGTTTTTACTATGGCCAAAAATCTTTATTAATGTAGGTACCTAATACATAAACACGTATATAACATTTTCAGTGTTTGTTGCCAAACTTGTCAGAAACGGCTTGACCGATTCTTATATCTTAATGTTTTTGTGCAAATATTAGCAGATATTGTAACACTGAAGTCAACCTCAGCCACCAGCGGGATCGTCGGAGAGGCTTATGAGACACTTATACTTATCCCAGGGCGCCTGTTCATAAATGAACGGTGCGTGTGATGATAGGAGACTTCAATAAGGCAACAACAAGAGAGGCTTTACAGAGAGTATATTGTTATAACCTTAAAACATTTAAACAATATGTATTGAATATAATTATTAAGTGTACACAAAAAGATAGGTAGGTAGCTTGTAGCCTACTTCTTAAAATATTTAAAAAATATGTATTGAATTTAGTTATTAAGTTTACACAAAAAGATAGGTAGGTAGGTAGCTTCTAGCCTACTTCTTAAATTACAAATGAAAGGTACAAAAAATATTTTGTTCTTGAAAGTATTTTAGACAGATTTATTAATAAAGATCAGGGGATTAGGGGTTGAGCAAGTACTAAACTTTACCACTTGGTCTACGAAGTCAGCTGACGGTGGCAGTTTGACCTTTGAACTGTTGTCTTGTGGGCCCAAGGTGATCTCGTATGCGTTGCCTGAGGGCGTCAGCGTAACTTGTTACGCCGACGATACCCTCGTCACGGCGCGGGGAGCAACGCACCAGGAGGCAACACTCAAGGTCACGACTGGGGTTGCTGAAGTCGTGGGTCGGATACGGCGGCTGGGACTGGACATGGCACTGAATAAGTCCGAGGCTCTGTGTTTTCACGGACCTCGGCGCGGGCCACCTCCAGGATCCAGCATAAATGTAGGGAGCGTTAGCATCGGCATCGAGCCCTCCATGAAGTATCTGGGGCTCGTACTCGATGGCCGGTGGACCTTCGGACCACATTTCCGAAGTTTGGTCCCCAAAGTGACGGGGGCAGCAGCCGCGCTTTCGCGACTGATGCCCAACTTAAAGGGACCCAACGCTTCCTGCAGGAGAATGTACCCGGGGATCGTGCGGAGTATGGCCGTATACGGGGCTCCCGTATGGGCGGCGAGACTGACGGCCAACAACGCTGCTATATTGCACAGATCGTTGAGGACCTTGGCCGTCAGGACAATAGATGGTACCGCACGATCTCTCTAGAGGCTGCATGTCTCCTAGCCGCGACCCCTCCATGGGACCTGGAAGCGAGAGCTCTTGCGTCATTGTTTCAATGGCACAAGGAGGCGCTGGAGCAGGACCACAGGCCTGCGTCTCGAGAAATCGAGGCCCAGTGGTCCCATCTCCGCCAGGATCTCACAGAGACATGGAAGGTGCGACTTGAGCAACCTAAGTGGGGAACCACCACCATCGCGGCGGTGAGACCGATCATGGAGGACTGGCTGCAGAGGCAGCACGGTGGCCTCACGTACCGTGCGACACAGATCATCACCGGGCACGGAAACTTTGGTGAGTATCTGTTTCGCATGCATCGTGAGGTCACACCAGCGTGTCAACACTGCGAGGGTTCCGGCGAAGACACGGCATTTCACACGTTGGTGGAATGCTCAGCGTGGGCAAGTCAGCGCCGGGACCTCATTGTGGGCCTGGGCGTGGATACTCTCTCACTGGAGACCATGCTACGAGCCATGGTCTCTAGCGAGAGCCAGTGGAACGCGGCCGCTTCCTTCTGCGAGCAGGTTATGCTCGTGAAGGAGGCGGCCGGAAGGGCGAGGGAGCGTATCCTCCCCGCTGAGTTCCGAAGTCTGCGGCGAGGGCGCCGCATACGTGACTACGCCCAGGACCATCGACCTCCATGATCGGGGCCTGAGGACGATGGATTAGCAACCCACCGTCCTTACAGAAGCAGGCTAGAAGGGCTGCGTGATGTGGGGCTTCACCCCATGCACGCCTTCACTCACCGACGCGGGATAAAACCCGACCCTAAAGATGCGGGGTAACACACCACCACCACACAAGTGGCCAAGGTCCGCCGCGTGCCACTGGGAATTCTCTCAGTGTCTACCGGAGGCACTGCAATACGACACTCAGTGTCTACCGCACGTAGATGCGGCCAAACCCACTAGGCCGCGGATTAAAAAAAAAAAAAAAAAAAGGTGATCTCCTATATCCACGACGTAGACTCCGCAGTCGTTTGGTTGTGAGATTTTATAATTGTCCAACGAATCCAACACTCCTCAGAGTCCTGTTGCCAAGTGATTATGGATATCTCTAGGGATCAAACGACGCCTTCTGCTGCCTAAAACAAACGAAACAGCTCCCTACGCCCACGTAGTCCAAGTTTTATAGGGTGAATACTCTCAGAATGTGTTCAACTTTCGCAGATTGTAATATCACGGTAAAGAATATCACTTTTTACAGTTGGGATATTGCGTATCAAGTTAGGTAAGTACTTTAGAGGTTATACAGCAGAGAGCTCACAGATGTAAAAAGAGTAAAAGAGGCCGGTGACTCTGCGCATTCCCTTTTTATTAATTCGCGAGCCTATCTAGAACTTTCTGTTCACAAAAAACCAGTTCTAAACTAGATTTTACAAGGAACTCACTATGTCACTAAGCGGAAATCAACGACAGATCATAGAGTAAGGTAATATATAGGAAAGATCAACAAATTCTTTACCAAAGAGGATCACCTTTTTTTAATGAAAAATGTTTGATTTGGCAAGCTGATATTTTAGCCAAGCTCTATATAGAGGACGCTATACAACCTGTATACTTCCATGAACGAAACCTTCCCTTGTCTGAAATTGACAGCTAGCTGACAATTGACAGTACTGACAATCATTCCCCTCATAATAAATATTTGTATTTTGGGAGCGTAGCGAAAATATCGTGTTACAATATATGCCAAAACACCAATGACGGTTTTATAATTACATTAAAATATCATTGCAAAACACGTATTTGTTTGATGAATCTTTTCACATCTTATGAAATCATTTATAGGTATTCTGAGAAAATGAGTTTGCTTGCTCTATTCTTATGAAGTTTTAAAGAAACCTTTAACGTTTAGATAACTTTATTAATTTTAAAATCCCTGGGGATAAGATTGTTCAGTAGTCAAAGAAGCCCCTATGATCAATGACACCCCGTAGAAAATAAAAACCACCAGTAAAGAAAACGACATTAGAATACCCAACCAAACTTCATGCTCGCGCTAATTAAACATTTTTTTTCTAGAGATATCATACCCAATCTGGGACCATAAAAGTTATTTAAAGCCTTTTAAGTTATTCAAAACAATATGTACTCAGAGTTTTAATTAAAAATCTCAGATATCGATACGTGCTGAGTGTGGGCAGGTGCAAATAGTGACATTCAGTTTGCCCAATACATGAAACACAGTCGAATAGTTTCGTGCAGAAAAAAAGATAGGTGTATGGGTATAACTTATTAATACATCAAGTTTTAATTTTTTATGAGAAATCGCGCTGGCCATGTAATAACATTTATTTCCGGGTGATTGAGTGAAACGACTGACGCACAGTTCTCATTCAGCGCATAGGAAATTGACCTGGTCAGATGTCGGGTGAGTAAGTATAGGTAGCATATTAATAACGTCGACTAAAATTTCTACTTACTTAAGTATCACTTTTAGACGACAGTACAATCATCGTAGGTACAGGCGTCGCAGTATAGACGTCGCGGGGACTGGAGTCAGGACAAGCAGTCGTTCGTTGCCGTTAAGCATCTATTATTCCACAACTACCTATACTCGTATTACATATATTCCTATAAAACAAAAAATTACACTACACATTTAGCATAATTAGCATCCCTTAACAAAGGCATTCTAATTTTTGCAGTCCGTAAAAGGTTAAGTGTAAGAAGCGACCTATGCAATCAATCGTAGGTATTGGAAAAGCCAGGGACAATGGTGTTATTATTATGAACCTCAATTAACTTAATACTTATTTCTCTAGGTCTCCGATCAGTATCTCGAGTGATGTAAAATTATCGACCTTAATTAATTTTATCTCATCTCTTCATTCGTCGTCAGACATTTCTGTTTCATTTTACCCGGTAACAGAGTCGGATATTAATAAAATCATTTGCTGGCTATTTCCACTAAATCCGTTAGTGACGATGGGCCTCAACTCCAAATGCTCCTGCTCATTTAATTTAGTTGATTTCGATATACTCTTAGCAAAACCTTTGAGTGTAAGAACCTCTGTAACTGCTTGGTTTGTATCTTATATTCGACGACGATTGCAGTCAGTTCGCGCTGGTGAGACGTCGCTGTCGTCCAGCTGGTGGGACTTGACTGCGTGCGTTCCTCAGGGTGATGTGCTGTCTACTCTTCTTTTCTCTGTTTTATAAACGCCCATTACAAGAGTTTTAACTTCAAATTATCCTCTTTATGCAGAAGACTTGCAGTTATACATTTTGAGGTTGACGCAGTTGATGATGAAGACCTCGAACATATCAGTAGAAGGGCTGTATCGGTTGGACTATTAGTTAATCGGAGTAAGTCTTTGCCCTCAATAATGTTTGACTCTAAACCCACTAAGTTCTCGGATAGTGCAAGAAGTTTGGGTTTGTATATGGATTCCTGACTTTCCTGGGATGTTCTATTTCAGTCTCTCAAAACTTTAGAAACTCTTACCTTTTCAATCAAATCTCATTCTTGCGCAATCTCTTCTTCTTTCGATATTAGACTATGGTGATATCTGCTTTTCGGACTGCAGAATTTGGGTATCCGCTTCATCTATGGCTTTCGTAAGTACGATCATGTGTCTGAGGTCCTGCCTAAATTTTAAAGACACCCCACGTCTTCCAATTCAGCAGTGTCGTAAGGGCCCATATTCTTACTCTTCTCTATACCATCTTTCATAATGCTAACTCTTCAACCTATGTGCCGGAGTGCTTTGATTTATTGGTGCCTTGGGACAGTGGAGGACTTGTTTCCTTTTCCTTCTTCTTCTTCGAACTCCTGCATACACCACTAGCTATTATGATCGATCCTTCATAATTAGGGCTGACAGGTTGTTACTGTCAGCTCACTTCTGCACGAGTCCATTCATGCAAGTCGATCATTAGACGTTTTTAGGAAAAGGAACATTTTATTTCTGAACGTTTCGAATATTTTTTGATTGTATTTCTTATATATCTTATAACCACGTAGCATGAATTTATGATTTGTATAATTATACTAGCTGTCCCGGCGTACTTCGTCACGCATTTTTTTTTTCATAAGATCCTTCTCCTGATAATAACAAACTCAACAAAAAAACAATTAGCGAAATTGGTCCAGCCGTTCACGCGTGATGTCGTGGCCAAGGGAAATAGGGATTCATTTTTATATATAGAGATTATTGTAAAGTATTTATGTTTGTGTGTGTGTGTGTTTGAGTGTGTATGTATATCTGTATATAGTATATTATATACATATGTATTATAATGTTTTGTTTCTGTAACTTATACCTATGTATTTCTGATTTCTATATAATGTAGCGGTAGCACGGTATACACTCCTCTTCTCTGTTGTTTTAATTCTCTACAACTCAAGTTCTGCTAGAAAGGTCATATTGACTAAAGCACGCCTTTGTGCATTTTGTACGTGTTATAATCCAGAATTACGTGTATTTTTATTAAGTGTAATGTTGCTATACAAAGGTGACACATCTTAAATCTTATATATACATAAAATATTATAAAGCAAAAGCCCTCCGCCGCGTCTTTCTGTCAGTCTTTTCAAGATAAACTCAAAAACTCCTTCACCGATTTTCATGCAGCTATCCAAGCCCTAAGATATTAGTAGGTTTTGCTGTGCAATCAGTATATTTTGATATGCAAATCATATTTCTTGTACTTTAAATATCTTTTTGATGCATCTTGTCTTCAAGACAAAATACAATACACTATTGATGTATTTGTAAATTATTTCTAGTATATTGTTAAACAATTGGTTTAATTGAGGGGAAAAAAATATTTGCTTTAAAAATGTATATCTGAAGCCTATAAATTGAGGGGTGATAAGTTTTTTTGCTGTGCATTTAAATATATTTAATATCCCATACTTTAATACTAAACTTGTTACTAATCGATTCAATACACAAACAATCATTAGACAGATAATTTTTAATAGCATCAAAACTAGAATAATAATTTCTGGCACTGTAAAACTTTACTAATACATAGTTTGTATTTTGTTTTATGCCAATGATAATAATAAATATAGATAACCTGGCAACCCTTGAAATCATCTAACATCATTTTTCATCTTAAAATTATTTTAATATTTTTATTTAATTTTACAATCTAGGTTTATACAATTATTACATATTGCATAGCAAGATTTGCAATAAAGGAGACTGTTCATTTTGCAATAGACCGCCGTTTCGTAACAAAGAATTTTGTATGACAGCGAAAATCGGATATTAAATTGGATTGATATCGTACTTTCATAGGAAATAAAAAATATTCTGTTATTTTGTGGGGTTTTCTCTCATTCTTCGTTTTGCCGTTAAAATTAGAGGTTAATTTTGAAGCAAATGTCCATCAATCCGTCAAATCAATTTTGTACAAAAAGTGCTAATTGTTACATGGTTGAACATTTTTTATTTTTTATTATTTTTTTTATTTTTTTAATTCCGCGGCCCAAGGCCACGGTCGCTCTAACGTCCGTTGCCGGGCGTCTCTGGTTACTAGCAGAGGGTATGTCCAGTGGCGCCCGGCGGACTTTGACCAACTCTGTGGTCTCTGCGGGTGTTTGGTCGGGACGAGAATCCCGCGTCGTTGGGGTCGGGTTTTATCCCGCGTCAGTGAGTGAATCTGATTGCGTGCTATGGGGCAAAGGCCCCGCAGCATGCAACCCTTCTAGCCTGCTTCTGTAAGGACGGTGGGTGGCGATCCCGCCGTCCTCAGGCCCCGATCATGGAGGGCGTAGTCGCGTAGTCTGGGGCGGCCTGGCCGCCGACTACGGAACTCGGCGGGGAGGGTATGCTCCCTCTCCCTCCCAGCCGCCTTCTTCACGAGCATGACTTGCTCGCAGAAGGACACGGCCGCGTTCCACCTACTCCCGCTGGATACCATGGCTTGAAGCATGGTCCCCAGCGAGAGGGTATCCACGCCCAGACCCACTACGAGGTCCCGGCACTGACTCGCCCACGCTGAGCACTCCACCAACGTGTGGAGTGCGGTGTCGTCGTCGGAAACCTCGCAGTGTTGACACCGGAGTGTGACCTCACGATGCATGCGAAACAGATAGCTACCGAAGCATCCATGCCCGGCAACGATCTGCGTCGCACGGTACGTGAGGTCACCATGCTGCCTCTGCAGCCAATCGTCCATGATCGGTCTCACCGCCGCGATGATGGTGGCACCCCCCTTGGGTACATGGTTGAACATGGATTTAACTCACATAAGCTAGAAGTAATAGTTCCAACACACTTATAAATAACCCTGACAATGGGACGGCCACATCATTGGGTATACCCACTTGTAAGTGATGTGATGAATTAATAATCTAAGATTAAGAGAATTTCTAAAAAATACCAAATTGTCAAGAGGACATTTGTTTTGAGTTTTGATTTAATTACTTTTTTATTATTTGTCAATTCAGCCTGGAATTTATTTAAATCTTCAAAACATTGTTTTACATTATTTAATTATTAAAACTAGTAAATTGAGTCTGTTCAATTTGCTTTATGAAAAAACATACGTTTACTTTAAAATTGTAGCTTTCTTACAAAAAAAACAGAATTTCAAATTGTCGATACTAATATTTTCAAAAAGTTCAGTAAGAACTACACCACCTCTTCATATCATTCGATCCGATACTCTTATGATATTTGTCTATGAATTTGATTTTACTGTTAATACGTTCGGGTCGGTCGGACATCCGGCGCAACCGATTTCAGAGTAGCACTGCTGGATCGTAAAATTCGAATCATGACATCCGGTCCGACATAGTGCATTTGAGTAAGAAGACAATTAAAAACGATTAGGTACACCACGAATTATTATCGAAGTTTAAACGCCACATACGATTTTGTTCGAGTGAATTAAAAGATTATTAAAAAAATATTATATAATTTATCAATTTACTTAGGTAGCCATACACTTTTTATTTAGATTTTTAAAAAAGAAATGGCTTTTGGGCAATGTCCTTTATAAATTACATATACAAATATACAAACTATATAATTATCAAGATAAAAAAAATTACCAAATCGCAAAGATGTTTGGCATATTTCACTTTAAGAAAATATTAAACGAATACAAACAATATCTAGAAATGGATGGATGATGATAAAGGATAAATATGCTCACAAGAGCTAGAGCCAGAGAGAGACAAACTGCACAACTACCAACCCCGGACTCGTCGCATAGCTCCGCCTCCCATTTGCCGGAAACTTTGGCTACTAGTGAGGCGTCGAGCTCTAGCAGCGACGAGTATTTCTCTCCACAGACGTCGCCTCCACCTGTACGTCGGCAGGGGAGAGACCGGCCACCGACCTGCTTGGGACCCCGCTGCCGGTGGTAATGTGCACCGCATGCGATGGCCTTCTTCCATGAACGAGAACGTCATGCCTGATATTTGCGGCTACAGAGGGAGGTATTAATCTCACTGCGTATCGCGTACGAATGCTGTCTCTTTTTCAGGAGCTTAAACCAAATGTTAACGTATCAACGCAACGTCTATCGGATCAAGTGCGGGTTATACAACGTGGTGATATGTTGGATGATGCCGTGCTTGAGAGGCTTCGCTCAGATTTGCAGGGTAATCCTGGTATCACAATACCTACATCACTAGGTACACATGTTCCTACTGTTTCCACACAACGTCCCACTGATGATAATTTATTGGATACCGTGGTTACAGATGTAAGTACTCATTGCAATGTACAATTAGGGAGTGCTTTGGAATGTGCACTGAGGGAATATCGTAACGTAACACCTACGGAAAGACCTCGTCTACCGCGTTTGCCTACGCATAAGAAAAATATAGCCCTAGATAGATAGATAGATAGATAGAAAACTTTTTATTATACACCAAAATTACAAAAATAAAAATTATTTGTAGATCCCAGAATTGTTCATTAAGAGATAAGTTTAAGCATATTAACATCCTTACAGTGTATTCACAGTATATTTATGACATTTTATTGTACACCCACAAGAACAGAGGTAAATATGTGAAATATAGTGATAATCATAATCTAAACTTAAGAAATAAGGATAAACTGGCTGTTCCTAAATTTAGGCTTCATAAAGTGAGTAATTCTTTTGCGGGGAACTTTATTCGAATGTACAATACATTGCCAATCGAAATAGCAAATTTATCTGTCAATAAATTTAAAAAACTAATAAAATGTAAATTGTGCCATAAAGCTTATTATAGTATTAATGTTTTCTTAGATGACAAGGCTGCCTGGTTGTAACACGAATTGCTCCTTTCTAAATAACTCTGAATTAGATTTAAGATGAAATATTTTGAAAAAAGTTATTTTTATTTTGTTATGTACAATGGGCGACCTTATCGCATACAGCGTTTTCTTCCAGGCAACCTTTGAATGGACTGGAATGATATTCACTTGTGGGTGATGGTGCAATACAGCAGTTAAAATAGGTTCATAACAAAAACAAAATACAACAAAAATAACAATATGGACTGATTTTTTTTTTACTTTTCCGCCCTAGGGCCGAAATGTATAACTTTCAACCCGCATATCAGGTAAACAATGACTCACTTTCAGAGCATGAGAGATGAAAATAATATTTTTAACATCTAATAAGCTCAGCAATTCTAAACAATTTACAATTTTTAATTTTTTCAATAACGTTACAGTAAGTTAATTCCGGGATACAATAGTTAGTAACATTTTGTTCTAAATATTAACTTAGTAACTGGCCCATTGATTTCCCTAATTCATCACAAAACATCACTATTTCAGATTTAACCATATTTTAGTCGGTGAAGGAACTACTGAGTTTCTTGTTTGACTCAAGTGAAGGGCTTATGTTTGAGGTCAGCGAGGACTTACAGACCGGCTGAGGACTAAGTGAATGGTTTGATGTCAATGTGGAATTTAACTTTAAGATATTGATTTAACTTAGTTTTAACAACCCACAATACTAATGTATTATGTACGGAGTCTCGATCTCACAGACGAACCGACAACACGGGTTTATGGGGCAATGTGTAACTATAAATTGTAATTTTTCTAATAATAAATAAAAAAGAAAATCATCTTTGTTCTCGAAGATGGCTACATAAATAGAGGTATTGAATTAGTCTACATTTCGCCAGTGATAACTAGAGAATTGGCCCCACGTAATAAGAGGCGAGCTTATTCCTGTTTCTAGAGACTTGGGACACACAAGAAAAGTAAAACCCGACACAAAACCGTATTACAACCCGTCTGTTCATTGTAGTTAAGTATGCTGAATTCCCCTCTCTTTGAAGGAGGCTTATGCCCAGTTGCAGTGGTCGTCAAATGGACCGAGATGATGAGGACACCTTTGGATGTGGATAGTTGTGCTACAACCTCATCCAGGATCATCTGCAGGACTGTTTTGATTGACTTACATCATACGTTTGTAATTTTTTGTTGAAAAATTATTTCTCTCGCAATTTTATTTAACATAAACTTTACACTCTCTTAAATGAATCTCTGAATAATTATGTAAACGTGGGTTACGTGTTATCATTCATATTATCATAACACCTCTTTTATTAAACTTAGGCATTGTTACGATGCGCATTCCATCAGCCTATCCTACTGGGGCGGGGCCCCAAGTGATTAGATACTACGTCCTCGCCGTCCGCCCTGGACCCCAACTTGACCACGGTAACGCAGTGGCAAGTTGGGTGACCGAACGTATTTAGTCTGAACTTGGTGCCAATAAAAATTGTGATCATTATGAATAGTGAACCCGACGATACCCCCGGTCCCGATACTGCCCTTTCCCGGGCAGTATCAACCGACGACTTTACGCATCCATCACGGACTCCGATGCAAATTGATTTGGGGGCTCGCGCCGCGCCGCCTAGCTGCAGCGCGATGTCGACGCCCCAAGGAACTGATGCTGCTGGGACTGACGATGGGTCAGCTCCCAGCAGTGTGAAGAAGAAGGGCCGCTCTTCTGCGACGAAGAAGAGGACCCTCGAGGAGAAGGGGGGGCCGCCGCGCGACCGTAGCACCAGCTGCTCCGGGTGGGGGTCCCTCCTCTCCACCGATTCGGAGGAGGAGGTGCCGGTCAAGACGGTGCGTACGCGTCTCGACGCGTACAGAAGGCGGCCGCCAACTCCTCCTCCTTCCTCGGTCCAACTGTCTCAGCGAAGTCGCCGGGAAATCGTTGGGCCGCCCGCGCGGGAGCTGATGAGCGTTTTTGCCCGCATGAACGCGGCCATGCGGGGCAACAGAAACGTGGCGGGGAGGAAGAATATTGTGGCTTCATTGGTGGATGAAGCCCAATCTTCCCTCAACAAGCTCCTCGCGCGGAGCGTCACTAAGGAGGAGGCGAGGCTCCGGAAGCAGGTGACGATCCTGGAGGCGGAGCTCGCTGCTTCCAGGAAGCAGATGGATGACCTGTGGCGGGAGGTCGCTGACTTGACCAAGGTGGTCAAGGCGCCTCCCGGTCCCATGCTGCCGCCTCCTCCTCCGACGGCTGGACCAGCGCCGAAGACGGCGCCACCCACGGCGCCCACCACGGCGCCCACCAAGGCGCCCACGACGGCGCCATCCACGGCGTCCAAAAAGGCGCCCACCACGGCGCCCACCATGGCGCCCACCACGGTGCCCAACACGGCGCCCGGATCGCCGCCACAGCCTGTGCCGACTATGGTACAGGTCCTGACGGCGATCGAGAGGCGCCTCGCGGTCCTGGAGGACCGGGCGTACCGCCCTCCGCTAGCACGTCCCGCGTTCTCATACGCGGCGGCTGTTAGCGGTTCTCCCGCTCCAGGACCAAGCGGCACACCCACTGTCCGCCACCCCGCTCCGCCCCAGTCCGCTCCAGCGTACCGGTTGCCGGCCGAGACCGCGGCCCAGGCGCGGAAGGCGAAGGGGCGCGGCAAGAAGAGCGGCACCCCTGCCGCCTCCTCTTCCTCTAACGCTCCCGCTGCTCCTTTACATCCCTCCGGACGGGAGGGATGGGAGGTAGTGGGGGCCAAGAAGAGGAAGACGAAGGCCGCCAAGAAAGCGGCCAAGAAAGTGGCCAAAGCCGCCGCGGCGAAGGCGCCGAAGAGGCCCCGCGCTCCTCGCTCCACAGCCGTCGTCCTTACGGTGACGACGGAGGGTGTGGAGAGGGGTGTGGGGTACGCTGATGTCCTGAGGACCGTGAAGTCCTCAGTCAACCTCTCAGCCCTCGATATCCAGGGGGGTCTCCGGTGCAAGACGACACGCACCGGGGCTCGCCTCCTCGAGGTCTCCGGCGCCTCCAGCGGCCCTAAAGCTGACGCCCTAGCAGCGCAGCTTAGGGACGCGCTGGACGCAGAAGCCGTCCGCGTCACCAGGCCCACCAAATGCGCTGCATTGCGCATCACGGGTCTGGATGACGCGGCCACGACGGAGGAAGTAATCTCCGCCGTCGTGGAGGCGGGCGGCTGCCCCCGTGACCAGGTGAAGGCTGGAGACATCTCCTTCGGCACCACTGGTCATGGGATGACAGTCGTCCAGTGCCCCGTCGCGGCGGCACTGAAAGTGACGGACGGACGAAGCCTCCTCGTAGGGGGCTTCCTAAAGGCGCAGGTGCACCTCCTTCGTGCCCGGGAAACTAGATGTTTCCGGTGCATGGTGGTGGGGCACGTCGGAGTGCAGTGCACAGCGGAAGTCACCGTGGGCGATCGGTGCTTCCGCTGCAGCCGGCCCGGTCACAAGGCAAGTGCCTGTGATGCCCCGCCTCGCTGCTTTAGATGCGAGGCGGAGGGCAAAACTGCGGACCACCGGGTCGGCAGCACAACCTGCGCCGCCTCGAGGCCAAAGCCTCGTCCGTCCGCTGAGAGCGGTGGGGGTGCCGCTACTGCACGGCCAGATGTTTCTCGGCGGGATGCTGATATGGACGTCCATTAATGTCTGACGCCCATATCCGCATCCTGCAAGTGAATTTGAACCGCTGCCGCGCTGCTCAGGATCTTCTGTACCAGAGCATCCGGCAGTGGTCCATAAACTTGGCCGTGGTCGCCGAGCCGTACTACGTCCACCCGGGAAGCCCGGTGGACGAGGACGGCTCGGCCTGTTTTATCTTCGGGGGGTCCGCCGCAGACAACTCGCGCCTTGCTATCATTGCAAGGGGCCGCGGGTGTGTTGCGGCGGAATATGATGGGTTGGCAGTCGTGGCCACCTACATCTCGCCGACACTGGACGAGACTCAGTTTGAGCTATGGCTCACTGAGCTCGACGTCGTCTTCGCTGCGTGCCGTCCTCGCCCTGTCCTGCTCCTGGGAGACTTCAACGCCTGGAGTGAGGCGTGGGGCTCCCGGGAAACCAGGGACAAAGGGAGGCTTCTTGAGGACTGGACCAGAACACGTGGTCTGGAGGTCCTCAACCGGGGGAATGTCGCCACCTTCTGGCGGTGGGGGACCAGCTCGGTCGTGGACGTATCGTTCGCGACCTCTGCCCTCGCCGCCCGTATTACTGGCTGGCACGTGGAGGAGGGTGAGGAGACGCACTCGGACCATCGGTACATCCGATTCGATGTCGTCCCCCCACCTGACCTCCCACAGCCGGTAGAAAATCCCCCGGATCCGCGTTGGGCACTTCACCATCTGGATCGGGAGGCTCTCCTGGAGGCATCCATCGTGCAGGCCTGGATTCCGGCACCGGACCGGCCTGCCGATGTGGATGCCGAGGCGGAGTGGTTCAGGAGAGCCATGTCGCAAATCTGTGATGCGGCGATGCCTAGGGTTACACCCAGACCGGCAAGGAAGCAGGTGTACTGGTGGTCGCCGGAGATTGCACAGCTGCGCGCAGCATGCATCTCCACCCGCCGCCAGTACACCAGGTTTCGCCGGAGGCATCGCCGCCCAGACGACGGGGCAACCCGAGAGGCGGAGCTTTATCAGGCTTACAGGGAGGCTAAAGGTAATCTCCAGGAGACAATAAAGCGGGCCAAGACGGCGGCCCGCGAGGAGCTCCTGGAAACCCTGCAGCAGAACCCATGGGGGCGCCCGTACCTACAGGTCAGGGAGAAACTCCGACCTAGGGCGCCCCCACTGACCCAGAGTCTCCAGCCGCAGCAGCTGGAGCGGGTCATGGGCTCCCTGTTTCCGACGAGCGCGGAGGAGCACGTCCCTCCGCGCATGGCTCCGTCTCTGCCCGACGCGGATAGCATCAGTGAAGACGACGTACCCGAAGTCAGGGTGGGGGAGCTAGGTGCGGCAGTGCTCCGGCTTAAACGCCGGAAAATCACTGCCCCCGGACCCGACGGCATTCCTGGCCGTGCATGGGTCCTGGCCCTCGAAGAACTCGGGCCTCGACTGATGGGGCTCTTTAGCGCATGCCTCGAAAGGGGCCAGTTTCCCAAGGTGTGGAGGACGGGGAAACTGGTCCTGATTCGTAAGGCGGGGCGGCCGGTGGACTAACCGTCCGGATACCGGCCGATCGTGTTGCTCGACGAGGTGTGTAAGCTCTTTGAGCGAATTATCGCGGAACGCCTCGTCGAGCATCTCTCGACGGTGGGGCCAGACCTGGCGGACAACCAGTACGGTTTCCGTCGGGGACGCTCCACCGTGAGCGTGATCATGCGCGTCAGGAGCCTGACGGAGGAAGCAGTCTCACAGGGCAAGGTGGTGGTGGCGGTGTCTCTAGACATCGCCAACACCGTCAACACCTTGCCATGGAGCTGCGTTAGGGAGGCGCTCGTGTATCACGAAACGCCTCTCTACCTCCGTCGTATTGTCGGGGCCTATCTCTCGGAGAGGGCCATAGCTTTCCCCAGCTGGCTCGGGCCAGCTCGGCGAGATGTGTCGTGCGGTGTTCCGCAGGGGTCGGTCCTGGGGCCGCTTCTGTGGAACATCGGCTACGACTGGGTGCTGCGGGGTGCGTTGCCTGAGGGCGTCGGCGTAACGTGCTACGCCGACGATACCCTCGTCACGGCGCGGGGTGCAACGTACCAGGAGGCAGCACTCAAGGTCACGACAGGTGTTGCTCAAGTCGTGGGTCGGATACGGCGGCTGGGACTGGAGGTGGCCTTGCACAAGTCCGAGGTTCTGTGTTTTCACAGACCTCGGAACGGTCCACCTGAAGGTTCCAGCATAAATGTGGGAGGCGTTAGCATCGGCATCAAGCCCTCGATGAAGTATCTAGGGATCGTACTTGATAGCCGATGGAACTTCGGACCACATTTCCGAAGTTTGGTCCCCAAGGTGACACAGGCATCGGTCGCGCTTTCGCGACTGATACCCAACCTAAAGGGACCCAACGCTTCCTGCAGGAGACTGTACCTGGGGATCGTGCGGAGTATGGCCCTATACGGGGCTCCCGTATGGGCGGCGCGGTTGACGGCCAACAACTCAACGCTCCTTAACAGACCGTTGAGGACCTTGGCCGTCAAACCAATAAGGGGCTACCGCACGATCTCCGGAGAGGCTGCATGTCTCCTAGCCGGGACCCCTCCATGGGACCTGGAAGCGAGAGCCCTTGCGTCATTGTTCCAATGGCGCAAGGAGGCGCTGGAGCGGGACCACAGGCCTGCGTCTCGAGAAATCGATGACCGGCGGTCCCAACTCCGCCAGGATCTCATGGAGTCATGGAGGGTGCGACTTGAGCAACCCAAGTGGGGTGCCACCATCATCGCGGCGGTGAGACCGATCATGGACGATTGGCTGCAGAGGCAGCATGGTGACCTCACGTATCGTGCGACGCAGATCGTTACCGGGCATGGATGCTTCGGTAGCTATCTGTTTCGCATCCATCGTGAGGTCACACCCCGGTGTCAACACTGCGAGGTTTCCGACGACGACACCGCACTCCACACGTTGGTGGAGTGCTCAGCGTGGGCGAGTCAGCGCCGGGACCTCGTAGTGGGTCTGGGCGTGGATACCCTCTCGCTGGAGACCATGCTTCAAGCCATGGTCTCCAGCGGGAGTAGGTGGAACGCGGCCGTGTCCTTCTGCGAGCAAGTCGTGCTCGCGAAGGAGGCGGCCGAGAGGGAGAGGGAGCGTGCCCTCCCCGCCGAGTTCCGTAGTCAGCGGCGAGGCCGCCGCAGACTCATCTACGCCCAAGACCATCGACCTCCATGATCGGGGCCTGAGGACGGCGGGATCGCCACCCGTCGTCCTTACAGAAGCAGGCTAGAAGGGTTGCGTGCTGCGGGGCCTTTGCCCCATAGCACGCAACCAGATTCACTCATTGACGCGGGATAAAACCCTACCCCAACGACGCGGGATTGTCATCCCGACCCAACCCCCCGCAGAGACCACAGAGGTGGTCAAAGTCCGCCGGGCGCCACTGGAAATACGTTCTGCTTGTAACCAGAGACGCCCGGCAACGGACGTTAAAGCGGCCGCGGCCTTGGTCGCGGAACTAAAAAAAAAAAAAAAAAAAAAAAAAGCCTATCCTACTAATATTATAAACGCGAAAGTTTGTGAGTATGTATGTATGGATAGATGGATGTTTGTTACTCTTTCACGTAAAAACTACTGAATGGATTTTAATGAAACTTTATAATAATATAGCTTATACACCAGAATAACACATAGGCTACAATTTATAAAGATATTGTGTGAATTGTTCAAAATATGACGTGGCGCGACGGGAAAGGGAAAAAATCCAAATTACCTCGCGGACGAAGTCGCGGGCGACCACTAGTATTTAATATAAGATAAGATAACACTCTCTAAATAATCGATCTGTTAAATGGTATCGATTAATATACATGTCTTAACAATAATGTACAAAGTAGGTTGATTTTGAACACTTGTGAAATATTTGAGAAGGAAAATTTTAAATTAGAGAAGGAAAACTCGACACATTCCTATAGGTACCAACCCGGGGGGAATTCAGCCTACACCACCCCCTCTTAGAGGAGGCCTATGCCGAGCCGTACGCGTCAAACGAGCTGAGATGATGAGTTGTGAAAGATCAAGGAAATAATCATTTTAATTTGTGGTGACCCAAAGTCGTCGTCTATAAATATTCCAATAATATCTAGCGACAAGCTGGTTACCTGATTATTATAAATGTATGGTTTAATTTTTCGTTTCTGATTCCAGCGAGCACACATTACAAGGATAAAAAGTAGCATAGCAATCAGGAATAATGCAACAACATAACAGTGAAAGAATTTTAAAAATTGGTTCAGTATTTTCAGAGCATATTTCATGCAAACAAACCAATAATCAAAACCTCTTTATAATATACTATACATAATGATATTTTAAAGTGGGTTTGGATGGCCAAATCCGGAACTATAAGGAATAGCGAAGAATGCTCAAAGGAGTCACGAGCCCAATTTTGATGAAACATGAAACCTCATCATTAGATTTTATAAAAACCTGTAATCCTAGCTGGGAATCGAACCCATTGATTTAGAAAAAAAATCACAGCCTTTATAATTACACCGTACGATAGTGTTGCTGTTAAGGATCAAATTCTGAGAAGTAATGATATACGGCAAATTTAAGGAAAACTTAGAATTTTCATAAAATTCATATTTCTTGTCTGTCTCTTAGTCTCTTATCACACTGGGTACTCTTAGTCTCTAACACACACACACACACACACACACACGAACACACACACACACATACACACACGAACATACACACGAACACACACACATACACACACACACACTTACCGTTCATTCTTAATCTTTAATAAAATAAGTTAATAATTAGCTAGTAATAACATTGGATGCTTACTTACCTGTTACTATCGATTATTATAAATGTGAAGAGCAAGGCCTCTCAACACAAGTATTTAGTACTTACAGGGAGTGTCTCTACCACTAATATGCATTTAGCAAGTAAGAAACGAAAATAAAGATTTATTATTATTATTATTATTTCGTTTATTCATTATCATTCTTATTTTATACATTTTTAAATAGATTTATAAAAAACACAAATACATTTAAAAATATAAAAAATAGCCAAACTACCGGCAGTGGAGGCTACAGACTGAGAAATCTCCTAACAATACGGCACGTGTCGAGGATAACAGCCTTCTGAATCTGACTCTTGATCCAACAATCTAACGAGAGTCTCTTGAGATGTTGATCGAGACTCTTCGCTATTAATCCGTTAACCGAAACGACCATCGGCACAATGATCGTCGAGTCTACGTCTCACATGGCGGTTATCTCCAAGGACAGATCAAGGTACTTGCTAAGTTTGTCCTTCTCTGCCTTCACGAGATTCTCGTCATGCGGGACGGCGACATCGACGAGCACTGCCCGACGCTAGGTCCGATCAACCAACACGATATCAGGCCTATTGGCAACAATAGTCCTGTCCGTGATGATTGATCGGTCCCAGTAGCGCAACGCACGACCATTCTCGAGAACTGGCATTGGTGTGTACTTATAATATGGTACCTCGAACTCAATAAGGCCGTATTGAAAAGCAAGTTGCTGATGGATGATCCTGGCTACTTGATTGTGCCTATGCAAGTACTCGCTGTTAGCAAGATACGAACAACAGGCGAGATTGTGCCAAAGCTGTTCGACAAAAACAGTCGGCATATCGCGCCTGGATCAGGGCCCGGGCTGTGCACGACCCAAACGTAGGCCACCTCAAAGCAGCGTACAACCGGGCCACAAAATCCAGCAAGAGGGCCTTTAAGAGAGCGGATGCCCAGCGCATCGCGCGGCTTGGTCAGGAGCTCACTTTCCATCCCACGGGCAGCCGTGGATACTGGCAACTGGCCAAAGCCGTGCAATCTAACATCTGTCAGCCCTCGCTGCCACCGCTACGTCACCCAGATGGAACACTGGCTCACAAAGCCCAAGAGAAAGCAGATATGCTCGCAGACCTCTTTGCGGCGAATTCCCGGGTCGACGACCGTGGCCTGCAGCCCCCCGCCATCGCCAACTGTGGCCACACTATGCCTGACATTGTACTCAGGCAATGCGATGTACGGGCAGTGCTTCGATCACTCGACACGCGGAAAGCCAGTGGCCCTGACGGCATTCCGGTGGTGGTACTACGGAAATGCGCAGCTGAGTTGTCTCCTGTACTAACTCGTCTGTACCGCCTGCCTTACTCCACAGGAATCGTGCCGGAGGTCTGGAAAGAGGCGAACGTACAACCGATCCCCAAGAAAGGGGATCGGTCTGATCCAGGCAACTATCGACCCACAGCTGTCACCTCAGTCATCTGCAAGGTGTTTGAGCTCATCATCAACAAGCAGCTCATGCGATACCTCGAAGATCACTCGCTAATAAATGATCGGCAATACGGCTTCAGGC